>CALSCR010002807.1:0-38248 GCA_943704495.1 Pigoraptor chileana | reverse complement strand
GGGGGGGGGGGTTTGCGGGTTGGAGGCAACGTCGAATCGGTCAGCAGTATGCATGCATCTTGTGATGGATCAAATGCCTCCATTATCATTGACAGAATGGTTGCTCTCACTGCAACTGCAACTGCTGGTGTTGGTGGTGGTGGTGGTGGTGGTAATTCGGTGCTCATGTGCTCACCCAGCGGAGTTGACTTTCGCTCGTAATTTCCCGCCAAAATCCAGCAAAATTGTTGAAAATTGAGTCGAGGCTGCGGCCCACAATGAGGCGCTCAAGGGAGCGGATCTGCAGTAACAGCAGACCAGACAGAGCAAATAAGTAACAGACCACAAATTCAGTTGCAACAAAATGGCATTAGGGTATGTTGGTGTGCATCTCTACTCGCAAGCCAAGTGCGTATGAACGCATCATACCTACCCCGCACACGACAACCTCCGTTCCGCGACCGAGCGTGAATGAAAGTCCGTGACCTTGTGTCGCAGCAAGATGAGGTGAGACGTTCACCACAACGTAGGCGGCAGAGTAGTCGGGATCCGTGTGCTGCGATATCCAAGGCGAAAGATTAAGTCAGTGGTGCTCAGTGGTGCAATGTTGCCAGTGATTGGATCAAATGGGCATGGAGAGTGTGAATAAAAGCGAATCGGCACAGAGCATGCATAATCACCATTGCATCCGTGCCATGTTGTTCTTTCGAAGTGGGAAAGCGAATGTCACGGACTGTAAGAGATTCGATCTTGCCGCCATATGTAAATGGCTCCCCCACTGTCGATGGCGTGTTGCGAAATTGCAGGGAAAAAAGACACTTTCTTAGTTGTGCTTCTCATCTCCATTTGACACACAGTTTCAAATTATTAGTTCTGCACAATTAATGGCGCACAAGCGGCATGGATGTGGGGGCGTAGACGAGGACTGACAAGCGGTCGGGGCAATTCTTACCAGTCCGCGGACGCTTGGCAGACGTGCTTCCTTCGCCATCGTGATGCCTCTTCTCAGAACTCATCTTTGCAGTTATTGTGGAAGCAATGGTATCAATAAGAAAGGCAACTTTCTACAAGCAGCTCTGCTTAACCTGTAATCTTGTTTAGACGTGATTGTTTTACACTTCTCGTCACCAAACGCGTTTGCTATCTCGGGGATTAGAGTTGAGAAACACTGATGAAAAAGTGCGCAAACTCAAATAGGCATTAGAGAATATTGCCGAGAATTCGCAAACTGAAAGTCAATCACGTGACATTGGATTTACATCCGGGGTTGCGTTCGCCTCCCATGCCGATGAAGCACCGCGAGCCGACAGCTGACGGCCGCTCTGATTCTGCTCATCTTCAAAGTGCCTATTGTGCTGTTTGATTTCGTGTCTCAACGCTTATACATCCGCATTACTCTCGTAAATTGATTTTGTTGTATAAACTGTTTTGACATCGACAACGGGAATTGGATCGCACACAAGGCGCTTTGGAAAATGGTACATGATTACTTGCCAGATCAGTGATGCCTTGATGCCCTTTCTTGTTTGGAGTGATTTGTGGCGCGGGATGATGCTGGATTGCATATCTCTAATGAAGTAGTCTTTTTCTGCTCCTTTTCCTCCGTTGCATCAATTGACCCTGCACAGGCGCGCAATGAAGAGAAGGCACAGTGGGTACAATGCATGTGTGATTTCGTAATCCCAGTGTTGGGACATTTCACTCTCTCGCGCGTATGATTGGAGTCGATGGGCTGTTGGAGTCGATGGGCTTATGCCTAAGGCGTTTTGAGTACTGAAGGTCTCTCGCGCGTATGATTGTCGTCCTTTCGATCTTGCGTGAGCGAGTGAGTCCAGCGCAGCTTTGGTGGACCAATGGTGTTAATTGTGCATCTTTTGAAATCGTGCTTTTTTTATCCAGGTCGATGTTGTCCCGTTTTCGGGCGGTTCAAGCGGCAGAGATTAACGGACCGAAGCTCCGACGACCATTTCTCGCAACAGAGTGCACGGATCTCACCGAAGCCGAAAAATGGCGCCAACAGATTATCCGCGAGGTTGCAAAGAAGGTGTCTCTGATTCAGAACGGTGTGTGAGCATTGACGCGTACGTTGTGTATTTGTGTGTGCAAGCGTATGTGTGTGTGTGTTTTGTGCTGTCCCGTTTTGTCTCTTTCAGAAGTTTGCGCTATTGCGTAGTTTGTTGGCACCTACCACTCTGAAGAGAAGATTAAGAAATGACTGTCGGTGTGTCACGCAATCCGTCCCGGCGTTGGCGGAGAGTGTGGCAGTGTGTTGGGCGTCGAGTGAAAATTGGATCTTCCGTTCGGCGGCTGTTTATATTTGACGGTGGAGGGCAAGCCGATTATATAGTGGAGCACTCCTCAGTGTCGAAAATTGGCGAACGCTTGCTTAAATCTGAACGGACCCTTGCGAATCACGCTCCCGCGCCTGTGTGTGTGTGTGTGTGTGTGTGTGTGTGCGCTGTATCGACTGCAGCCGGTCTCGGAGAGTTTCGGATACGTGATCTCAACGATGAAATCAACAAGCTGATTAGGGAAAAGTACCACTGGGAAGACCGCATCAAGGAACTCGGTGGTCCAGACTACAGAGTGGGTATTCACATCGATCTCACTTGTGCAATTGACTCATCATCTGTGGATTGCTTTTATGCGCCGGTTCGTCTCCTATCATCTATCATTTCCATCGGTTACAATAGTCGGAAAGTGTGCACGCGTTGCCCGCGTGTATGTTCTGTATATCTTGTGTGTTTGTGTGTGTGTGTGTGTGTGTGTGTGCATAGGCATTTCTCTTTGCCCACGTGCTCCCTTATCTTTCATCTCACTTACTTCCACCTTGCTCGCCCCTCGTCACCAACAATAACAGAAAATAGGGCCTCGCATGCTCGACCACGAAGGCAGAGAGATACCCGGCGGCAAGGGATACAAGTGCGTTCCCCTCTCCTTGTCGCGTGTGCTATTTGTGTGTGTGTGTGTTTATGGTTGGTGACCTGATCTGATCTGCGATTGTCCACACAGCCGTGTGTGTTTTGGGTGTTTTTTTTTAGGTAATCTTTTTTTATTGAGGTAATATTCATTCATTCGCCGAATTTGACAGGTATTTCGGTGCAGCACGTGACTTGCCAGGCGTGAGAGAGCTGTTTCAGAAAGAGCGTAAGTGAATTCAATTGTCGGCTCTGTATGTATAACTATATATATGTGTGTGTGTGCGTGTGTGTCTATGCATGTTGTGGTCATCAGTCAGTGCCGGTTGTAGGTTCCGTGCGTCTCTGTGTGTGTCTGTGTGGTGCAGTTTCAGTGCTAGTATGTTACGGGTTCCGCTGTTGTGGTTTTTGTTGGATTGCTCACTCATCGCTGTATCGTTACTTTTGTATGTGCACATGTGAATCTGTGTCTGTGTCTGTGCGTTTATTGTGAATCTTCAGTGCCTTCTGCACCAAGGAAAACCCGTGGCGAGCTCTACAGGACGGTTGATGCGGATTACTATGGATACCGTGACGATGACGACGGCGTCCTCGTTCCACTAGAGGCTGAGGCTGAGAAAAACGGTGGGCCGCTGTCTGCGCGTGTCGTATGTTCTGCTGTGGTTTGGTGTGGTCGGGTGGTGGTCGGGTGGTTCATGTGCTGTGCTGTGTTGGGATGGGATGGGATGGGATGGGATGTGACCTGGTGTCGTGTCGTGTGGTCGTGTCGTGTAGTGCTGATATGGTGATTGCATCTGTCACAGTGCCCAATTAATTAACGCTGTGTTTGTTGTTTGTCAAAGTGGAGTAATGCATGGATCAGGGTGGTCGTGGGTTTTGTTGTGCGGACCGCCTTTCACGTGGTGTTTCAAGTGATCTTTGCTACCGACCATTGTTTTGTTTTGTACTTCTATTTGGTAGAGGATTCAAGAATCCAGTATTTATCTTGCACGCTTTTTGCCAACCGGTTATGCACGCTTGGCTTTGGTGGTGCATATAACACACACACACACACACACACACACATACACACACAGCGCGTGCGGCTGCCGTGGAGCGATGGCGTCAACAGCAGGCATCCGGGGCGGTGCCGGACGCGGAGGACGAGGCCGATAACATTTACGCCGGCGGCGCAGACCAACCGGGTGAGTGCTTTGGAGGAGTTAGGGAGGGGGGGTGCGAGGGAGGAGGAAGGCTGCAGACGGCGGCAAAACAAAGTGAATGTGAGCTGGGCGTGCATGCGCCTGTTGCTGTCTGTTAATGTCATTATTGCCTCTTCACCGGGTGCATCACTAACCTAGGCATATTGAAAATGTCGCTTCGTCAAAAGAGGGGGATGGTCTCATGTTTTCAACTTGTGCGTCTCTACTCAGTTTATGTCGATGATCGAATACCGAATGGTGTGGAGTGGGATGTTTGTGTATGTGGCGGTGTCGTGAACTAACGAATGGTGTGTTTGAATACTGTGTGTTCAGATGACGATGAAATCTCGGAGGAGGAAAAGAAACAGATGGGTTCGTATGAGGACGGCGGCGCAACACGCTTTGTAGCCCACGTGCCCGTGCCATCGCAGCAGGACGTGGAACAGATGCTCCTCGAGCGGAAGCGCAGGGTGTGTTGCGTGCCTGTGTCTGTGTCTGTGCGTGTGTCTGTGCCGTGTCTGTGCATGTGTGTGTGTGTCTGTATTTGTCTCTGTATCTGTATCTGTCTGTCTATGTCTATGTATGTCTATGTCTGTGTCTGTGTCCGTGTCTGTGTCTGTGCCTGTGCCGTGCCTCTGTCATGTGCCTGTGCATGTGCATGTGTCTGTCTCTATCTTCGTCTCTGTCTTTGTGTCTGTCTGTGTGTCTGTGTGTCTATGTCTTTGTCTTTGTCTTTGTCTGTGTCTGTGCCTGTGCCTGGCCTGTGCCGTGCCTCGGTCATGTGCGTGTGCATGTGCATGTGCCTCTGTCTTCGTCTCTGTCTTTGTGTATGTGTGTCTATGTCTATGGCTGTGTCTGTGTCTATGGCTTTGTCTGTGTCTGTGTCTGTGTCACTGACTCGCACCCTCTCGCTTATCCACAGGAACTTTTGGACAAGTATGCCAGCGATGAGCTGGTTGCGTCTGAGCAGAACTCAAAGGGCCTTGCTGGTGGTCGTAAATGAGTGCTCTTGGGTGTTGCAATCGTCACACACGTCATGTTTGCGGGAATTTGATCAACGCAAATAATGAATGTGCTTGCAGCAGAAACTTGTGCTAATGAGTATTTGGGTGTTGTTTGTTATCTGTTCTTGCTCTCTCTCTGTCTCTTGCTTCTGGAGTCCATCGGCACAGCGCCAAAGACATTGACTTGAATCCTACATCTCTCTCACCGAAAGGATATTGCGATGTTGTGGCTGAGGTGTGCATTAGAAAGCACACACAAGAATGAGAGTGGGGACCTACAGGCAATGCAACGCATGCAGAATCGTCGAGAGAGCAATGTGATGACCAAACTTCAGTCGTTTTCACGAGTGTTGTCGTGACTCAACAAACACGCGGGGGTAATCACAATGAAGCAAGCACATACACACGCGCGCGCTCACAAACACACACAACACACACACACAAACACTGGTTTTACAGCGCCAAAAACGCGTATCACTTGAAAGAAGAACAACACACAAGCCCCACCAATCCAAATCGCAGTCAGTTGAGAAAATCAAATGTCAAGAAGAAAAAACAGCACAAAAGCACCAAAGGGCCAACATAATCTGCCGACTGTCTCTCATTCGTTGAGCATGGGCTGCCGTATGTAACCCGGCTGGCCAAGACACGCCGTCACGCCACCATCGTCACTCATGCCGCCCATATCGGCATCCATGTCCACATCCACGCCGTCCACAGCGGCAACTGCAGTCCCGCGCCCAACAACAGCAGCGCCCTTCTCAGCGCCTGCAGAGTGTGCAGCTGCCGCACGAGGCACATTCCCAACAACAACGCCGACGCTGACACCATTCGCGCGGTTCTCAACATCCATGTGGTCGCTGTCCTCGTCACTGCCGCCAATGCAGTCCCTGTCAGCGGCAGTCGCAGTCCCAGATGGCCGGGTGCGTCCACCGCGATCACTCTCGTTCCGTCGGGGACGACGGGGCGTTGGAGAACGACCGGGAGACCTTCCCTCCTTCACTTTACCGTCCTTGCCATCAACGGCCTTTGTTGTGGGACGTGTGGGCGTCGCATCCGGGCGAGCACGCTTCTCGCGGATGACGGAGGATGCATCGGGTGATGACGTCTTTGCGGGGGCGGGTGACGTGATGTTCCATTGGCGGGGCTTGGGCACACTGTTGCGTTTTCCAATTGTCACGAGTTGATTAGAGGAAGTGTGTGTGTGTGTGTGTGGGTGGTGTGTGTGTGTAAGTGGGCATGTATGTATATGTAGGGTGCGGAGGGGGAGGTGAGGAATAAGGATATGGGTGAGAATCGGAGCGGCATCGAACAAGAACCAAACAAAAACCAAAAGTGAAAATGTGTTGCGGTTGACGGCAATGACTCACGGAGTGTCGGGTGAAGGGAAACAGAGAATGTCGCGGTCGGCCTTGTTGCCTGGAGTGCCTCGCTTGGTGACGGAGGCTGCGACGGGGGGACGGTTGCGGCGGTTAGGTGGTTACTTGTCAGAAGCGAGTGCGTACACACACACACACACAAACGCAAATCACATCACATCACATCACATCTATATTTGTATATAATCGGTCCGCCTAACAGTCGTCACTAAGAAAAAGCATCGCAGTCACATATGTGTGCACAACCAATAACCAATAAAGACTACGAGGCGTCGGCTCCACAAAACGGCAAAAAGGAGACCGGGAGGAGTGTGCTCACCAGGGCCGATTGCGGCGTCGCTGAACACCCGCGAGGGGATAGCACTCGGGAAGGGAGACGGAGCAATTGCAGACACATTGTTTATGCCGAAGGGGCGGCCTGTCGTGGCAATGCAGAGACAGAATGGGAATGGAATGGGAAGTGTCAGTGGACGTCCAGATGTAAAATTAAGCTGTGTACATGCCGCAGGCGATTACATTCAACAAAAATACACACACACACACACACGCGTTTTACATATACATACACACACATATATATACGCATATACACACACACGCACACACACATGCACGTGCGCACAAGACCGTCCCATTGAACAGTATGTCAATTAAACCACCCACCACGAACAGCTGCTGATTCGGGCGTGCTGAAGGTGGGGCCCACAACCGAAGCCCTCTTGGCGGGCGTCGACGCCGCCTGTGCGAGCGAGTGAGACACAGCGAGGCGCGCCAATTCGGATGCGCCACCAGCAGATCCACGCCGTGCGCTGCACAAGACAATATGCGTACATTTGTGTGTGTGAGTATGTGACATGTGAGAAGATCGGGAATGGGAGGCAGAAGGTAGCGGCATATTCGTATTAGAGTGTTGTGTTTGTGCGAATGTGTGCATGGGTAGACGTGCGCTTTCATCTCACCCCTGGGACTTGAGCTTAGGAGTCGAAATCTTGGGCGATCCAAGGATCGAGGGCGACAGAAGCGGTGAGTTCTGTGCAGCGGAATTATATATTTGTGGATTGTGTGGTAAAGCGGGGCTGGGTTAGACACACACTGACCGAGGTATTCATACCCGCGCATGTACCGGCACCCCTTCAATGCATTCTCACAATTGCAAGACTGCCTCATAGTAATAGGCATTCAGCGTGGTCTCACAAGCAGATACACCAAAGTTAGGCAATGTAAATGCAACGCAAATATGCAATCTAGCATATACAAGTAACACAGATGAGACAATGAGCACACAGGGTTCACAGAAACAGAAATAACAAAAACATACAGTCATGTTCGGCGAGAAGAGGCCGCTGCCGTTGAGAGCGTTTGGCGCGGGAGAGCGGCGGGATGCGCGCATGCGCTCGGACTCCTCAAAGCGACGCATATCAAACTCAATCTCAGATGCAAGCTGGCGGTCTCCAGCAAGCACATCTGCCAACATGGCATTAGGTAGATGTGGTTGTTGATGATTTGATGATGTTATTTGAAAGAGAATGGTCGGCGGATGAATGGGTGAGCAGTGAAAGGATGCTGACAAACCAATGCTCATGCGATGCGAAGCGGTACAAGTCTACCAGACACAGACACACATACACGCACCCAAGCACACACATGTATACATACATACATACATACACACATTCATAGATTGATACATACAGACAAACACACACCTGACACCTCATCCTTGTAGTCCTTCATGATCTCCGCAATAAACGCCATCACATTGCCGAGAAGTGGCGAGTGCGACTCCTCCAGCTGTCGCTTCAATGCAATTGTCACGGGAATAATGTTCTCCACAACGTTCTTCTTGACAATCTGTGAATCGCGAATATGGCACGCACGAACGCATAATGCATGCATGCATACACACAGGCAAGATGGAGGCATTAGACTCAATTCAAGCGCGAATATGGCACGCACGCACACATAATGCATGCATGCATACGCACACGCAAGATGGAGGCATTAGACCCAATTCATGCGCGTTACTCTATACTTTCGTTAGAGGATATCCCACAAGGTTCGTTCGATAAGGAAAACAAAACATACCCACAAACGCACACTGAGAAAAAGTGTGCCCCAACCACAGCCTTTGTAATGGGGAGCAATCAAAACCCCAAAAGCAACCACAAAAAAACACACAAAAAACTACATGTACATTAATAATGAGGCGCCCGACGCACCTGGGATACAAACTTGGTCTTGGCCTGGGCAATGGCAGCCCCCGCGGCATCGCCATCATCGGCTGCGTCCTCGGCAGCACGGCTCTTTGCCGCTGCAAGTTTGACATCCTGGCAAATTTACATCCACATGTCGCGTGTGTCGCATGAGTGTATGACAATAACAAATAATAATTAATAATAATTAATAATAATAATGAATAACAGTAATAGAGGCAAGGACTATTCGATTACCTTGATATTTTCAAGGAGCATTAAAATGCATTTTTCCAAGTAGTGAAGTATATAACAATGACAGTGAGTGCGAATGCAGTTCCATAGAGTTCACGCACACGCACACACACACACACACACACCACACACGCACAGCCCCTCTTTTCTTTCACTCTCAAAACACACCTTGGAGCTGAGCACCCAGAGCGAGTCTTCAAGCACAGCAGCGCTGCCCTCCTCCGTGTCACGTGCGTCCAGTGTACCCTCCGCGTACATGCTAAGGACGTCACTCGACAGCCGCGCAGTAATGTTGAAGCGCTGATCGTCCGGCATCGACTGCAGGAGCACGGCGTATATCTGGCGACGCTTGCTGCAAGGTGAAATCAGATGTTGTGTGTGTGTGTGTGCGTGTGTGTGTGTGTGTGCACATGTATGCGCGTGAATCAGTCAATAATGTCGAGATATCACTCAGAAAAGCGAAGCGAAATGCATCCACACATTGAATATGTCCTTTGCGTGGACACATGCCTGAATCACCATGGCAGTACATTGAGGAGCATATTGCAAAGTCCAACGGAGAACAAGCACTCACCCAGCGTTCAGAGGTCCGTGGAGATCGAACATGGCCTTCTCACGCTCCGTCTGCGAAAACTGGTTGTATACTGTGAAAAATGTAGTGCGAATTGCGTATTAAGCAAAATGTGAGTAAATTGCTTGTTAAGTAAGCATATCCATAGTGTGTAGCGTTGCAGAACACAGCTTCCATTCCATCCCGCCAACGCGCAATCACAGTAAAGAATCCATTCGCCCCCCCCCCCCTCACCCCACACACACACACACATCCATCCAAGAAGAAGCATGCATATGTCTCACCAGAGTGTGCGTTGCACCGATTAAAGTGGAAGATGGACTCGACAAAGTGCGACTGAAACATCAGCGGATTCTTGCCGAGGAGGACGTTCACAAGACAGTACTTGGCTGCAAAGCGACAATGCGATTCAAATAGAGTTCAAATTAGAAACAAAATGCAAACTATTACGTGAATTCGTGGTCGAATGCCCAATACATACATGCATACTTACTCGCTTACATGCATCAACACACTCGCGAATACACACTCGCGAATACACACACGCACATATATATTTTAGCATACAAATATGTGCACACAAAACATCACTCGCATACACGCATACAAGCATACATGTACGCGGATATCCGCACACGTGACTCACCAAAGCGGCGGACCTCGGCGCTGTCATCAACAAGCGCCATAGAAAAGCGGTAAAACAGCACGCCCTTCCACTTGACATAGTCCTCCTGCGAGGTGTCACGTGCACAATGTGTCACGTGGACGCCACATGAGCGGCGATTGGAAAGCAAAGGGAATCGCATCATAATGAATATGAAGAGCCCAAGAAAATTCACGCAACAGAAACAATGCAAAGTAGGGACTCACTTATTCGAAAGGCACTGCATACAGGGGACAGAGTGCGCATGCATTGTGCAGTTTGTATATACGCATCCAATGCAAACACCCACACATGCACACACAGTTGCAAGCACACGCGTCAATATGAGAGACCACACCATTCATTGTACAAAGCTTGTATATACGCATCAAAACAAATACACACACACGCACATAACACACGCAGAGTTGCCAGCACAGGTGTCAAAATGAAAGACTACAGATGCAGAATATGTGACTGCATACCTGGAGGAGACGGGTGAGCAACATCAGCGTCTGTCGGCGCACAAGCGGGCTCGGGTCGCGCAGGCAGCTCGCAATGTTGGGGATGTACCGGTCAATCAGCATTGTGTACCTGCAAATGTGAGGTTTATGCAGACAGAGATGTAGGTGTCAATTCAGTGTCTTTTTTGCGGCTATGTGCCCATACATTCCATGTTTGCAGACAGAGACAGAGACACAGAGATAGAAAAAGGCGGAATAGGATGACGCATGCATCGTGAGCACAGAGACAATCGAGTACTCGGGTGCGATCGGAGTGCCTAAGACAAAACACTTTGTAATTCTGCGGACAGATTGGTTCAGCACCCCGTATGCGTGGACCCACCGGATGCAGAGGTCACACATGACCACAACAATGTTGTTGCGAATAACGGCGTCATCGCACGTTTCCAGTTCACGCGCCATTGCGGCAACGCACTTCTTCGCCGTATCCTCGTTTTGGAGGCACAGTTTGCCTATGTATGAGCAAGCCCGGAACATCGTGCATCAATGGATGAGCGCGCTTGCACCAAATATGGTCAACATATGTCATTCAAGCACGGACTCGAGAGGTCAGCTGTGGACACAGGGCACATTCAGAAGGAATGTGTTGCCGGATGCAACCCACCAAGTGCGACAAAGGCGTGGGCGCGCACTGCCGCCGCGATGGGAACCTCGATGGTTTCGCCTGCGTTGATTAAATACAATGAGCGAGGGCAAAAGGCGGCTGGACAGATGCACAGATAAATACATACATGAAAAGTGGAAATGAAATCAAGATTATCACCACCACTCCCAGCCCCACCCCCCCCACCCCCCAACACTATGTAATAGCGAACCCCCGCACACACAACCCCAATAATGTGTCATATGTATGCCCCAGTGCAAGCATAGATCACCCAGCCCCCCTTCATCCAAGACAAACGAATTACAAAATTACAAGCTCACCGGAAACAGTCTGTTTCTTGAGCGACGGTGCAATAAACGACTCGACGAGAATGTCAACATCAGCGAGTTCTGCCACGCGCGACATTTGGGACGACTCGCCCAATGTGAAAAGGAGTCTCGTCACGCGTTCCGCAGGAAGATCTGTAGAGAGAGAGGGAGAGAGAGAGTGTGTGTGTGTGTATGTATGTATGTATGTGTTGGCAAGGGTCCCAATTGTGAGACAGTTGTCAAAACAACAAAGGCTGAGTAGCACTTGTGCTCAGATTGAGAAATGTCGAATATCGCGAGAAATGAGCACAGCCATGCAAAAATCCCCTCATTACCGTTTGCGTTGACATTTGCACTGCCAGTGACGCCGTACACAATCGCAGAGAGTTCCCGGTGGCATTCCTTGGCAAGCGCTGACATCCACGACCGGTCAGTGGCGGGCGACGACGCGGCCTTCCCGACAGACGACGCGTGGAACAGCTGCAAATATGTTCACGTAAATCATATATAAAATATTAATATAAATACATACATACTTGGGAGGGGAAATACACGCAAGTGATTTTAAAATGCATATTGGTATTGGTATTGGCATTCGAGACGGAAGTCCAACCACAGCAGAAACGCATCAGCAATTGGCCGAAAAGCGACTTTTCACGTGGAACCGACGCACCTTCGAGAGTGTCTGCATGATCGTGGCAATGTACGCAGGGGACGACCTGAACCGCTTCAGAGTGGAGACAAGGTCGTCTAGAGAGGAGTGGATGTCGATGCAAAAGTGTGTGAGCGATGCGCGTGACTTTGGTCGCGGGAACACAATTCACAACCGACCCGTTTTCGAAAAACACATTGCTACACGTGGTGCGATAACACAGTGCCCTCAGTGTACATGCAGATAAAAACCCAAAAATAAAATCCCACAAAGCCACAACACTCACCACGGATGGACGCTGCCGTCTTATTGCGCACGACGCGGTCGGCGCAGTAACCAACCACTCGCAGCACGTGGATGGGTGTGTCGCCGTCGGCAGAGTCGATAGAGCCGCGCAAGTTGCTGTTGTAGTAGGCCACGACCGCGTCGCAGTTGACGAGCGAGTCATCAGCACACGCAACCTCCGCAAAAATCATCCACGCGCCCTAGTACATCCGTTGTCGATTGAAGGTTTTGTTTTTTTGGTTGGCGGAAGAAATTCAGAGAATGAAAGAGAAGACACGTTAATTGCATTCACAACGCATGATAAAAAGTGATGCAGAGCTGTGTATGCACACGCACAAACATGCGTGCACATATTTAAACATGAATGTGCAATCCCCAAGCATCCTCCCACCTTGGCGGGCTCCGTCGCCATTGCCTTTGAAGCAATAGCGTCCACAACTGCCTTTGTCAGGCGGCCATCGCGCCTCCACATCTGGCACGCTCGCTGCAGGTAGCGCGGGCACTCCGGAAGATCGGGAGAAGTCATCGAGGCAACGATATTCCACGCAAATTCACTCGCACTGCAGAGTGTGTGTTTTTTTGTTTTTTTGTGTGTGCGTGTGTGTGTGTTTCACGGGGAAGTGTTAAGTAAACATAAATCGAATGAAACAAAAGAGAAATAGATTCCAGACAGAGACACAGGAGGGCACCACAAGTAAGTGAGTGAGTTAAAAACACAAACACACGCACCTGGCGTCCTGCGAGACAACGTTGCAGAGGATTATCTCGTCGATAGCGGCAAGGCACTTCTCCTGGACGGTGGCCTCCGAGTCCGCGATGAGGGGTAGTGCACATTCCAGCCACATTCTGTTCACATAGACACACACACACACGCACACACACACATGCAAGCATGCAAGCACGCACGATCAATGAATCAAATGAAAAAATCGGACATTCTTAGAAGACCAATAGCTCTATAACAGCGACAATAACAACAAAGCACGAGGCCGATTAATACCGCAGCCCACAAAATCCGCATCACAGATATCTCGTGCATACCTGACGACCACCGCATCCTTGCCAAACAGCGACAGGAGCGTTGTCACAGAGTGCAGCGCCTGCTTGCGAACGGACAAGACCGCGTCGATTGCGCGATCGTACAAAAGAGCGCGCTCCTCATTGGTGGGAGGACGCTTTTCAAATGCACACAGCGACTCGAGTGCCTGCATGCAACCGCGATAATGTTTTTTTGTTACAGGTATATATATGTGTTTTGTTACAGATATTTCTGTATCGCAAAAACAGCAAAACAAAAATAATAATTATCGCTATAATGATATGTTGGGGATCTCATTATTTGTACGCCATTGTTACCATAATTGCGGCCTTGCGGACACTCTGTTTGTCGTCGCTCATACGCTTGCGCACAATTTGAGGATACGCAACTCCCGACATGGATGTCGAGACGCTTCCATTGGCGGAGAGAGATACACGAGACGCCCCGGATGTCATCGAGGGACTCGCGGGGCTTCCTGTCACTCCTGAAGTGAACGCGTACAAAACGGAAATATAAATAAAGAATAAAACAAAAGAAAACGTACGGTCTTGGTGGACGGTGGGGGTAGGCTGAGGCTCCCACCTGCACACACGACGTCGTCGCCCGCATTGACGGCGAACATGCATCGCGAGACAATGTCGGAGAGCTCCGCGTGAGCCGAAGTGTGCGCGAAATTGGCAATGGCCGAGAAGCCTCCGAGGGCCTTGGTGCGAACACTGCGCGGACACAGACCACCAAATCAAACCAAAAAAACACAATGAACACATAACAATGACGATATGTATAAAAAAAGCGCTTTGATACGCCTCTCATTTCTACGACGGGACGTATGAAAAAACAACCCTTTACAAACCATTAATTCCAATTATGGGACGTGCACGGCCACTATGGGAGAACTCACGTGGGTGCTTTGTCAGAGGACCTTGCGACGACCATCTTTATGAGCGACTCGGCCGCGGCTTCCCACGCATCGCCGACTGTCCGTGCAAATTGGATGCATTGGATGGGGATGCCGTGCGTAACAGATACGGACGGGTGAGGACGAAAAAGTTTAGTTGAAAAGAGAAAAAACATTTATCGGGTAAGAAAAAACAAAAGTAGAAATCGTTTTGCTGTTGTCATTTTTTGGTTTGTTGTGCACATGGCACCCAAAAAAACAAAAGCAAACAAAAAAAACGCACTACAAAATGAACCTGTGTCATCAATGTACTCAGAAGCCATAAATGGAGCATGTAGGCACGCATTCCGGTGTTGCATTACCTTTTTCGCGAATGTTGGCCCTTGTGAGGACGGTTTCGGCGATTTCGACTGCAAATGAGCGGTAGCCGACCTTTGCGTTGCGAGAGTACTTGATGAACCACGTGACAATGTTGAGGAAGTGTGCGCCACTCAGCGATGACACAATGGCTCCAATCGACTGTAAATGTACGATACGGTGAGAAAATGCAAATCAAAATGTATTCTCCAACAAAGAAATTTTTCTGAAAAAGTGAAAATATAAATTAAATAAGTATAAATGCGCATATTCAAGAGCAAATCGCATGACGTGCGATAACATTGGGGAAAACAACGTGCGACATAGAAAGGCAGTGTAAAGCAATGCGGCATGTTCGTTCACGTCAACTCACCTCCGAAATGCGCGACTTGTACTCGGCACGGTCGGGAACTTTGATGGCCACGTGCTGCACGAGAGCAACGGCACTCTGTCCGGCGGCATCGCCAAAGCGCTCCATGCAGTGGCTGTGTTTGTGGCGGTGATGGTGGTGTTGGTGGTGGGTGTGGATGTGGGTGTGGGTGTGGATGCAGAGCTGGGTTAATGACACAATAAACAGATATTTCAATATCTCTTGTGAGTCAATCAGGACTTGCACGTACAACACTCGGGGCAAAACACGTCCGTCTCCCCAATCATGTGGTTCATCCGCATCAACCGCCCATTTGCAGTTGCACCACTCACCACACAAATGCTGTGGCATCACGGTTCGCATTCTGGAGTCCCTTGGGAATTGCGGCGGCGGCAAGTGGACCGCCCCTGACCATCGTGATGCCTGGAATCAGCACCTTGAACACCTGCGAAGCGGCGGTGTGCATCCATCCAATGCGAGGGAGTCACGTGGTTAAAAGATGGAGATTCCTTTTCGATCATGCACACACACACACACAACACACACACCAATCCCATATTAACTTTTTTTTCCATCGCACAGCACGCATATACACATATGCAATCTCCATATGTTTGGTGGGGCTAAATTTCCGGGGATCGTTCCGAGCTATACATTCCCAACAAACAGCGCAAACCCACAACCAAACCCCATTTCTTTCCTTCTTCGCGAGTGCATCATTGTACCTTGGAAAGCACATGTGAGCGGACGCCCTTGTCGTCTCCGCAAAAGGCAGCGAGTGTGGCATAGCCCGCATCAATGGGGTTCGACAGATTCGCAGCAGCCCTGCAGAATTGCAGACAAGTTAAGACATTAAAGCAATATGGAAGCTTGAGAAGACAGAAGCAATCACGTGAGCGCATCCAGTTAAGCGAGCGCCACATCACACTGAACAGTGGGTTGACTGCGGGTGCACTTGCAACGAGGCATATAGGAACGAACACGAGCAACTGGTTTCACACATTGAGCAACTTTTTTCACGTGCACATTGAAAGGAGGCACACTCATGGAGTGGCAACGGCCGCCCACTCACCCAAATACAGCATTTTCGCGGGTCGTGGTGTCGTCCGTGCGCTCCGACACAACAGCGGCGGCAACCTCGATGAGATGCGTCACACACGAGTCATCGGCCTGCGCGACAATCTGGCCTGCATTCGATGCGACAAGTCCCAGAAGGGAAGAGAGACACTTGACCGAGTGTGCGTACTTTGACACGTCCGCAGCTCCATCGTGTGCGTCGTCTGGCTTGTCGCAGTCCATCGCATCATCAGAGTCATCGTCGTTGTTGAGCATATCTGCACCACCTGCGATGGCTCTGGGTGCCTTGCGGGCGACGGCCTTCTTGGCTCCCGCAGCCTTGGATTTGCCCTTGTCAGAACCTGCGAGGACGAGAATGACCATGTGCGCTGATTAGTATGGAGGGGGGTTGAATAGCATATGGCGAATTGGTGTGTGTGTGTGTGTGCGCGCGCGCGTGTGAATGCTGTTCAGAGTCGGAATAGTGTATTCAGAACACAATTAATATCAAAATCATACCGGCAATCGCACTCTTGCCGAGGACGCGCACGAGGTCCACACAGCGGCGCAGAAGGAGTGGTTGGAAAATGCCGTACGCCTGGCAGCCTGAAAATGAAAGCCAATGGAATTCGGATTGAGGACATTGAAAGCGCAAAACCAGTATTGGCGACATGACGCACGTCAGATCATTCATTTGTCGGCTCACATATTGCATTTCAAAAAGTCCGCGAATACTAATGCTTTGTCAACAACATACCGTCGATGCCAAGAAGACTGACATAAACACATGCGGCAAGCGATGCCGAGTGAAATTCTGCGGGTGTGCGCGATTGACGCGCATCCGTGCCAAGGACAATGCAGTGCAGCAGCGCGACAACACCGCGAACCGACGTGCCGGAATCCGAGAATATCGACCAGAATTCTGCACAATTCGAGATTCAACATGCCACATTAGTATTGAAGATTATCATTCCTCCGTCAACATTCTCAACACATCGTTGAAATGAGCACACTAATCTCCGAAGACATTCACACACATGAATTTTACCTTTGGGAGTCTCACCGAGACCCTTCCACTTGCGAATAACATCCGACAGAGCACTAAGATGCACATCTGCGGCTCCTTTGCCTCCGCCAATCAAAGCGGCGACAAACTCTGGGAGAACAGACACGTCGGGCCTCTCGTGAAATCCAGCCGCCCACACATCGTCCTCCCACTTGCGACCGTGAGTCGTAGGTGCGTCAGCGTCGCGCATTTCAACGTCTTCGCCATCTTCCGCAGCGAATGCGAGTGTGAAGCCAAGTGATTCGATGGCGTCGAGCGCTCTTGACCTTAGCGCGTGGTACTCGGCGAGCGCCATTCGTTATGTGTGGCAGCCACAGTAGTTTGTGTGTATGTTGTTTAAAAGAAACGAGATCCAGCAACTCTACCACTACTTTATATATTCATTCCACAATGGAAAAATGGTGAGTGTGTGTATTGTTTAAAGTTTGCAAATCCCAGTCAATTTCTCTCTGAATCGGACGGGTGCCAATACCGGCTAGTGGTGTGTTCACTGAAAATGAAACTTTCAAATTTCCCGCGCAAATCATTTTTTGAAAATTGTGTCGTCCAAATAGGGGACCGAGCGTTTGGCGCCAATCCGAAATAGAAATATAATTCCACTTTATATCCACATGTGGTTACAATTTTACATTATATCCAATTATGTCGTAAGAAAGTGAAACAAATTGTCGCCCCGCTGTCAAACTCGATGCTTTTTGTGCGTTGTGAGACGGGCGAATAATAACTACATTTTGTGTTTATTATGCTTGGAGCATGCTCTTATGCACTCTGTCTCGTTCCCATAGGAGAGAAGCAACAACATAACAGAGACGGGAAAGAGCCATCATTTGCGCTGAAGTGGATTGCCTCTGAAAGCAGGCGCTAACGGACCCTTGCTGTTCAGCAGAGAATGGCCGTACGTGCATCTGCGCAGGACGTCCTGCGCGACGCCGGCGTTTCCTTTGGCGATGGCGTCCTGTCTCCCGAGACGGTGGATGCAAGTGTGGGCAGGCTGCAGCGGCGCATCGTCGAAGTCAAGGTTTGTTGTCCACGGCATCTCATTGCGTCTTTGAGTGCGGGATTGATCGCGCTTGGTTTACGCAATTGTTTACGATGGAGAGTGGATTTGCTTCTGTTTTTATATATTCTGACGGCTGTTTTGCTCTCCGCTTCGTTGATCTGCCTGTCGCATTGCAGGGGCAAGTGTACGAAACTGTCAATAAGCATTATGGAGAGTTTGTGCACACGTATAACACGACGACAGACCTCAAATCAGAGCTGAACGCCCTTGCCAGAGCAGTCGAGAATATCGGACGGAAGATTGATCAACCTGAAGTGAGTTGGTTCGCGCACCATTCTCCGCGTTTGGTTCTCCGTGTAAATTGAACTTTTGAAGTCTGTGCGGTGACCATTCTGTTTGTTACTTATTCCGTTTTGGATCGGCCAATTGTCTGTCTCCTCACGACGCAACTGTGTTGTGGGGCCGATGGGCGCGCTTATTGACTTGATTCTCTCGCTTTTGTAACGAAATGAACCCTCGTCTCTGTTTCTGCAGACTGGGCTGCACAACCGCATCACAAACGGAGCGGCAACATACCAGTCACTCCGGGGACAGTTGGAAGCAACGGACCTCACTATTGCAGTTCTCTCCAAGCTGTGCGAGGTGTGTGTGACAGTATTGAAAGGCGCAAAATGCAACCTTTTGCGGTCTATTTCAGCCCATTTGCGATCATGTTGAGGTGTGCGCTTCTGTAACAGGGCACGTGTAGCTGATCGCGCATTCTGCCTGCGCGTGCAACTTGCTTATACGTCCGCGTGCTTGTGCTGACCGAACTTCCCCGGATGTGACTGAAGGTTCACGACATTCTGCGCACATTCGATGACGACCTCGACTCCAAGGAATACACAAAGCTATCCAAGGCAGTCCAGCGCGGGGTATGGTCAATTTAGATGGTGTTGATCATGGAACATTGTGTGCTCGTGTGTGTGCACGCCGTCATGCCCTCGTTCTGTTGTATTGCGCAATTTTCTTTCGATGCAATTCATTTAAATATCTGGGTACATTTTATTTATTTTCTTTCCGGCAATTGTTGAGTCCACGGGCACAGCGCCTAAGACACTGACTTGAAACTTACATTTCTGTATGGCTGTTGGTCTTTCAGGCACTGCTGCTTGGCGAACTCGCGCCTGAAACAGAGAACGGCTGCGAACCAAAGATATTTGCCGCTGCACGGGTGAGTGTCTTTAACAGTTTCATCATGGTGATCACGCGCATGCGATTTGATCGTAATTTTGTGTGTGATTGGCCGTGGTTTTCAAATTGAAATGCAAGGAAAGGTGATTTACGCACACATTTTCGAGTAGTCATTAAAGTGAGTAGAGTGGAAATAGTGGCGTCAGTGGGGGGGGGGGGGTGAGATTTTATCTCAAATGAAAAATATCCTCTCATTCGACCGTTAACCTATATGCGCCCTGCACCATTGTGTGTCATCCACGCATACCCGCGCGCACGTCACTCAGGCCGAGTTCCGTCGCAAGAAGTCAAAGCTGAAGGCCAAGCTGGAGGATGTCTGGGCGAGGTCGATTGGCGTCACAGTCGCCGACTCGCCCGCCAAGAACGAACTGAAAATTCTGTACACGGGGTCAACTGGTGCGCCAAATGTGACCCGATTGAATGCCTTGCAACACACAATGGTGTCTCCTTCATGCTAACCACGCATTCATTTTTCTGCCTTTCTTTGTCTCTGCCTCCTTTGATTTTTGCCGCGCAGACGCCCAAAACCAATACGTTGCGTGTTCTGCCGTGGACGTCGTGCCTCCAATGTGTGCCATGGGTATTCTTGACGCAAGGGTTGCGTCGTTTGCACGGACTTTCTTCAAGTGCGTCATCGCCCCGATCATCAGCTCAACTGTGGCATCGCAGGGGAAAGACGGGCAGACTGTTGTCAGTGGACTCTCTCCCGTCGTGCGCGCGACAAAGCAGTCGGCTGTCCTGGGACTCCAGGAGACCAAGTCGCAGTCGACCGCAGAGCACAAGCTGTCGGGTGCGTTTCTTGTTCCTTCTGTGTTTGAATGGGCTCCGATGTCTGTTTGAAGGGGATGTGGCAATTGTGTGTCTGTGGGTGGGTGTGTGGGTGGCTGCGCTTTCTTTGTGATTTGGAGGTGCGAAATTCCATCTCCTTTTAATGCTCTCCAGTCTTGCTCCTTTCTCTCTTATATTGTTGTTGTTTCAGGCGCAGTGTGTTTCCAGAATGTCTAATTGTAGTGAGTGTTTATTTATAGCAATGATATTTATTTTTGCGCCCAATTTTCGTTGCAGATGAGCTCTTCACAAGGATAGCAAAAGCAATCGAATTTGTGCTTCGCCACGTGTTTGGCGCCACGCCTGACGTCATCTCGGCGGATGACGCATCGCCCCAGGCCGTTGCCGCGCGGGCGTTTGGAGAGAAGCTGTGGCCGGAGCTGTCGCAGGCCATAATTTCGGGAATTCTTTCAGAGTCCATTCCGCGGACAAGTGCCGAACTCCGCGGGTATGACGCCATTGCGCGAAGAGCGACTGAGTTTGAGGAGGCTCTCGCTGGCATTGGTGGGTATTGTTGATTGATTGGTTGGGGGATGGCCTTCTGCTGCACGGTGCCTGTTGTGGCGAACACCCTCTGTGTTTTGGGTTGATCGTCCCTGTGTTCCCTCTTTTATTGCGGGTGAAGAGCTGCTGGTCCTCCACTAGATGCTGATGAAGTGGCGAGTGTATGCGGTGCACTCTCTGTCACAATAATCGCCCTAATTTCACATTTCCCATTTGTTAAATTGATTTCGCATTCTAATTATTGCCTCTTATTATAACACACGCACCCCCGATCGATACTCTTCCCCGCCACTCTGTCCCCTTTGCCACCGTACCTCACGTGATGCAGGATTTCTCAAGGCGGGCACAAGCACACTGACGGCGTACACCCGGGACATCAACGTGCACTTTGCCAACAAGAAGCGGGAGGAGCTGCTCGTGGCTGCTCGTGACCTGGTCACTGCTGTGGACGGTGCGACGATTGAAGTCGGCATTTCACCAAGCGCGTCTGTTGATGCGGCCTTTGCAGCCACACATCAGTCTGGTGGGTGTCAGCCACGTGATGTCTGTTGGTATGCGTTGATGTTTGGTGTCATGCGTTTTATTATGTGGGTCTGTCTGCTCTGACGTGTGTTGGTGTGGTGTGATACTGTCTTTGCTTTGTTGTTCCCCCCTTGAAAGATGGCTTCTCCTGCTTTTGAAATCTGTTGGTTTCCAATTTCCTTCTAATTTCTATTTATTCTTGTGCGCTCTCCCCTCTCCATCCACTTGTCTTATTGTTTATTCACACTCCTCTTGTCTTTCTTGGTCCCTTCCGCACAGAGCCGATGGGGCTTGATGTGTCGCTTGCGAGCAAGACCGGGGGGCTGCATTCTGGCACGTTTGTGTTTCCCAAGGGGCGTGTGCTTGCAAGCACCGCACAACTCATCGACCTGTGCGAGCAGGCGCTCATTGAGGCGGGAACTGCGACGCCGCAGTGGTGGGTCACATGCCAGTGGGCGTGTGGGCTTTTTGCATCAGGCTCGACTTGCATACATATATAAGTTTATCCGATTGATGTCGGAATATCCAATCGCCACCCGATATCATCACATTGAATCTTAAAAATCTGCCACCTTTTGTGCCACACTGTATTCACCAAAACCACACAGCGCCGTCCAACTGTATGCCACAACGCGAGATTGTCTGGACATTTTCCGTGCGGTTGTTCCGATTGTGCATGAGGAGGCATTGCGGACAAACCCGCAACGAGGAGCTCTCTTCTATACGGACTGCCACTACATTGCGCATCGCCTTCTGACCCTCGCGCACCTGCACAGGCGCTCCCTCCCCGCCCCGCTCGACACTACGGCAACCTATGTCGACCTCGTGCTCCCGCTTCGATCACTCGGCGTCACGTGCTTTGATGCCATGCTGGTATGCACTTGGCCCTGTGTGTTGGTCTATGACTCACAAGTGTTGGCGAGTCACTGTTACTCCCATGAGCAAGTCACTGTTACTCCCATTGGGCGATTCATTGATGGCTTGTGGCGCACTTGAGACAATGATTTGCATCCTTCATCTCCATAGTGACTGTGTCTTGTTTCTTTTCGTTGGTGGACTCTATCGGCAAACCTAATTTAATGCACAGGCTTGCATCTGGCCGTGTCACTCTTCGACTTTATTTTTCCTTTTTGGGAATTGCTTGTGCTATTAATTTGTGTGCTCTTTTTTTCCCACCGCAATAATATATCTGCATTTCGGTTGTTTCCCTCTCTCTCTCGGCACGTGACTATCGGGCTATGCAGGTGAGGCAGAGGGACGTTTTGGTCGGTTGCATCAAGAATGCAAAGGGATTCCACGACACATTTGACGAGGACCGTCACGTGGCTGTCGAAAGTGCGGTGACACTCGCCGTCGCACAGCTCGAGTCGCTGTCTGCATCTTGGAAGGTTCGTCGTCTGATGATGTTCTCCTATGTGCTTCTCTGTTTGCTCATTTTTGAGGCTGTGTGTTGAGCATTTCTTACGTGCACTATTCGTTGGGGTTGTATGGAATCTTCGATTGTCGTAGGTCTGGCACTCTGTCAATTGGTGCAAGGCCTTCGAATTGCAATGGGTTGTGTTATTTTCGTCTCTAACACTGCACATGTTGGCGTGATTTGTTTGTACGCCCATCCTTTCGCCGACCACAACTTGACACACTCGCACGCACACACACACACACACACGCACGCACGCACATAAATATACACACACGCACACAACATCTTCATCGCAGACTGTTCTTCCGCGTGATATTTACTTCAAATCGATGGCGACACTCACCGATTGCGTGTTGGAGCGCATTGCTGTCGAGGTGATGGCACTTGAGGTAAATTGCGATGATCAACGGCCACTTTGTCTGCCCGTCGCCATGCCACCACACTTGTACCTCCGTTTTTGAATAGTTTTCTGGTTTTTTGTTTTGTTTTTTCTTTCTTCAGTGCTTTCAACTCCGAGATGTGTAATCCCTTTTGTTGATGTGTGCAAGGTCCCGTGACAAAAAAGCGTGCCGTTTTGTAGAAAGCGCCAAGTAAGGTTTATTGGCCAGTTCCGTTGTGGCGTGATAGTAATTGCGATTTGCGTCTCATATGCAGGACATATCGGAGGACGAAACGCACCAGCTGCACTCGATCATGCGCCTTGTCTCTGACAGCGTGCCCTCCTTTTTCGAAGTGACAGAACGACCGATGCACAAGAAACCTATCATCGATAAGGTTTGTTGCATATTGTGGTCTCCGTTGCAATTTTTCTCCTAAATGTTTATGTATATAGTTCTCCGTTCTTTCTTCCCGATCCTTGAATAAGCCTCTCTCGTCTGGTATCCGTGTTATTTTTTTACTTTATTCGGCTAAGCATAATTGGCAGTGTTCCGGACGAAAGCAATCAGTGCAAAATAATTATGTGTGCGTATCGTATGTGTATATGTCACACTTGGGACTCTACTGACCAATTGGGGCCATATTGCAGGTCGACATGAGCAAGGCCATCCTCGGGTGGGATCGTTTTCTGCAACTGGCCCAAATTCTCGAGACATCTCTTGCTGACATTGTGTCCAAGTGGACGACCGCACGATCGACAGTCAAGTTCTCACCGGCGGAGCTGAAGCTGTTGGTCAAAGCGCTCTTTTCCGACACGCCACAGCGACAACAGGCACTCCAGACGTTCAAGTAACGGGACTTTATTATTTCCAATCCTTCGCGGCTGCCCGTCTTGCGTTTTTGTCTCTCTATCCCTCCCAGTGCCTGCATGTCCTTCATTACAGCCGCTAACTGAGGCCATTATAATTGTATCGTGCTCGGCTGGTATTATATGGCCTGATAACATTTTGCTTTGCGACCGTTGGTTCTACAATTATTTTTGTGACATTTCATGCAGGTCTGTTCCTGTTAGTTTAGTAGTGTAATTACCGGCAGATTGGGGCTGTATGGCGAAAGGACAAGAATCTCGTGGAATTATGATGGATTAATTCATTGGCCAAAATTCAATGAATCATGGACCAGCGGGATGCCCACTACTGGCAATTGTCTCCGCGCGCACAGATGCTGTTGGCACTCGGGAAATCATTTGCGCAGATGGAGTAAGCAGTATCGGTAATACTGTCCCTCAGTCTGCTTAATGACGGCATATCTGGTGGACGACATGACTTTTTTCCCGTTGGATTTCTCTCATGCTTCAATAAGCAACTGCCTATACAGACGAGTCCGTATGCAATTGAAACACGCTCTAATTAAAAAGTGATAATTCTGAACACATTAAATGCGTTGTATGGGCACCCAATTCGTTCAGGCCGGCAAACTCCGCCCCGTACTGACAGGGTCTTTTTGTATTACATCGACGGTACATGGAGTATCGGTCAAATCATGCCCGTCCGAATGAATGAGGCACATACTTGAACTTCATGAGATGTTCAGCGCCGTTGTTGTTGTGCGCCGGGGGGCGGCCCATATTGCTGCGGCGGGCCTCCGGGGGGCGGTGCGCCATATTGTGGGAACGGCGGCCGGCTGCCTTGCTGCTGCTGCTGCTGCTGTTGTTGTTGTTGTTGTTGCGGTGGCATTCCCTGGTTGTATCCGCCGGCGGGATTGAATCCCTGAGGTGGTGGGCCTCCTGGATGTTGCGCGTGCTGCGGGTGAGGGTATTGCGGCGGCATGCCCTGCTGCGGCGCAAAGTGCCCGTGTTGCCCTGGCGGCGGCGGCCCATACTGACCCTGTGGCGGCTGCTGCTGTGCCTGAGCACCCGGTGGCCCATACTGGCCTGGAGGTGGGCCGTATTGGCCGGGCGGGGGACCTTGCCCCTGATTGCCCGGTGGCCCATACTGCCCCGGCGGCGGCGGCCCTCCAAACTGCCCCTGCATGTGCCCTGGGGGTCCCTGCTGCGGGTGTTGCGGGTGTTGCGGGTGTTGCGGGTGTTGCGGGTGTTGCGGTTGGTGGGGCTGTGTCGGAGGCCCACCAAAGTGTTGGGGCGGCGGAGGTCCACCGGGGGGAAAGTGCGGCGGCGGCCCACCGGGATGGCCCCCTGGATGCCCAAAGGGTGGCGGCTGCTGCCCCGGATGCGGTCCGTGGGGTCCTCCCTGATTGGGTGGGCCCTGCGGAGGATGCCCCTGCCCCTGCCCCTGCCCCGGAGGTGGATGTGGGCCTCCGAACTGGTGATGTCCGGGCGGGCCGTGTGGCGGCGGACCCTGCTGATGCTGTTGTTGGCCAAGTGACGGAGGATATCCTCCTTGCTGTTGCGAGTTGTTGTGTGGCGGTGGCCCTCCGAATCCACCCTGCGGTGGTGGTCCCCCCCGTCCTCCGTAATCTTCCCGCCCGTCCCCAGGACGCCCTCCCGCTCCACCACCACCACCACGGCCGTCCCTGTCGAATCCACCACGTCCTCGACCAAACCCCCCGCGCTCGCGGTCTCCAAAGTTGCCTCCACCGCGATTGTTGTCAAAGCGTTGTTGTCCCTGGCGTTGCTGCGGCCTGTCACCCCCCGAAAATTGTGTGCGTGCGTTCTGCACAGATGCACCAAAAGGAATGGCCATCCCGGGAATCGCACTCTCCTGACCCCCGCCGGCGTCGTCCTCTGTAAGTATGAACAGCAGTGCATGTTGAAATTTTAATGCGCTTACAACACACGCAAACAGCAGTCCGTCAGGAAATGATGCACGACCCCGGAATGCACGACCCCGAAAGGACACACCACAAGCTGATGTATACGGTTTGTAGGAGTTACATAGATCCACACACGCACACACACACACGCATGCACACACACACACACACACACCATCATCATCGTCGCCGCCGGGCTGGTTGAGGTTGTACTTGTCCTTCATGTTGTCTCCGGGGCGATTCCGAGTCCAAAATTTGGTCGTGTGGTCGTTTGAAGCGCTCGCCACTACGTGACCAAGGGGATGCCAGGCGAGTGACCAAATGTTGCCCTCATGCGCCATGTCGATCGACCCAACTTCCTTCTCAGTGCTGCACACATTCGGTATGAATTTTGTGGGATTCAAATCAGCGACACGAGTACATGGACGAACACGTGCACGAGTTAGCAACACGAAACAACGAACAGTCCATATGTATGGACCCGATTTGTTACATACACTACGCATACGAGAAAGGGACAAAGGGACCAAATACATACTCAAACAGACCCCCCCCCCCCCCCCCCCTACACACACATATAAAAGCTTCTTATTTTATGCTATGCGTTGATTGCTCACCCCGCCATCCAGTAGAAGAGCGATCCATCAGATCCACCACTAACAAAGAGTTCCTCGTGTATCGGATGCCATGCAAGCGCTAGACAGAGATGTAAGCAAGACACAAACAGGGAGTCGAAGGCAAAGTAAATCAAGATGAGATAAGGCGGACCAAGTGGTTAGAGCCGTCACTCCACCAATATTGGAGAAAATAACAGATGCACACACACACACACATAGCGAAATTACAAGCCTTCCCTTCATATCCTACAAGCATATACATGCACGCACGAATATAGTTCTTAGGCGAACACACAAACACGACACCCACAATCGACCTCCTTCTTGTGACCACGAAAGCTTTGGAGTTCGCGCAGCGTGCGCAGGTCATACAACCGCACCAACTGATCACGTGAGGCAGTGAGAAGCCAATTTCCGTTGGCATTCCACCGTGCACACATGACAGTGTTCTTATGGCCGTAGCTGCGTGTGCATGTGCGTGTACAAGTGGATATTTAGCGTGATATATATTTGTGTGTGTGTCCATGTCTGTCTGCGTGTGAGCGTTGCGTTGCGTGCCTATGTTGGTAATGCAACGTATATTGCTGACAAAAAACGGACGCAACAATCAACACGTAGGGCAGTCGAAAACAGTTGACTCACAGTGTGCTGAGTGCGTTTCCGGTGCGCGGGTCCCACAATTTGACGAGGTTATCTTTGCTTCCGGACGCAATGAGACCCTTTTGAGGGTGCCAATCGCATGTCTTCACGTCCCAACCATGCCCTGCGGACGTTTCATTTCGTCATATTGTGTGTGGAGAGTATGCAGTATGTGTGTGCATGTATGTGTGTGCATGTATGTGTGTGCATGTGTACAGTGTGCATATGTGTATGTGTGCATGACGGGTGGGGAGTTTAAGTGAATGTGACTCAGCCTCGCTCGCTTCACATGGCGTTGTAGGACCCACTCAACATAGGGTAGGCAAGGAACGCAAGAAAAACAGGACGGAGTGAGCATATGTGCGCGTTTGTGTTTGTGTGTATGAGTGTATGCGTGTGCGTACGAGTGAATTTGCCAGTGTATGAGAGAGCGAGTGATTTTGTCTGTGTACGTGGAGATTATTGTTGATATATGCAAGTCGTTCGCATACCTCGCAGAACAGTCGGTTCCGCCTCGGGACGCCCAAAGTCAAACACCTTCAGAAGGCTGTCATCGGAGCAAGTAACTAGCTTGCGGTCCGTCGGTGCCATGCTGCAGAAAAGTGTACATATAAATTAAAAAAATGGTCAACTAGCGAATGCAAAGCGTGAAAAAGATCTTTCTCTTCATCTAACTTGTGGAGCACATGGGCATTGCGCCAAGACATTGGCATGAATCCCACGTATCTTAAACTGTTTTTACCATACAATCCACTTCTTACATTACGACATTACAAACAGTAGCAAAGAAGGAGCCTAATGCCTCAGCACCGACTCCATAGATCATGCAAATGAAAAGAGGCTCTCAAGTGCACCCCCCCTCCACATGGACCGCAACGCACCTGATTTCCCTGATGGGGTCCTTGTGGGCGCGAAACATCTTGACATTGTTCATGTTGGACTGCCAGTACTTCACACTCCCCTCGTGGTCGCCCGTGACCATCCAGTTGGAATCGTGGCTCCACACCATTGCACGCACGGCCGTTTCGTGCGCCTTGGGGTGGGGGGAGGGTTGTTGATATACGGACAACCCACAACGAACAACAAACATGCGGCCATTGTTATTCGCAATGCGGAATGCAAGGACACGCACACACTCGACACACACACACACAACCCACACACATACACAAACTCACATCTATTGTTCAGGAAACATATGCGCATCTCAGAGACAGGGAAATCTACAAGATATACATGTCGATTGTTGCAAGTTGACATGTGTCCACAGTGCTCCACTTGCCTGCAGGATCGTCTCAAAGTTGAATGTGAGGCCACTCCACAGCGTGAATTCGCCGCTGGAGGTCCCGGTAATCAGCCGACGACCATCCGGGGTAAACTGTTTGCGTTTTCAACAGACCAGACCCAATTGCAGTCATTACAAATTGGAAGAGTGAACGTGTGGCCCGCCAATACCATAAAAGTATGCGAATCCACTATGGCAGGATGCAAGGGATTCACGCGCAAAAAAAGCATTCACACACATACATACACATACATATACACATATGCACATTAACACTGCTCGAAAACGTACCCTTGCCGTAAAGACGGGGCACCGCACTTTGTTGATCGAAGTGTGTACAAATTTGCTCATGATGCACCAGGCTGGCTGAAGCGGAGTGCCGACCGGCGCCTCCATCTATGATCACAAGCACAGAATCAAACACAAGCATATGCACAATATTTCATTCATGTCAGCAAAAGTAGTGCAATGCAATAAGCTTCGCGGACACCTCAAACTGCATGATTGAGCACGACTTGTTCGTACACACACGATTGCTTTCACATCATCACATCAACTCTCAGGTAATATGTATAACCCCACCTCTCTGTAATATGCCTCGTCAGGAGGCAGGATGCTGTTATCCTCAATGGGTCGCTTCCACTTTCGGTTCTGGTAGTGCAAACACCGGCGGATTGGCATCATTAATGGCCAATCAAGCAAAACAGGGTAATCTCACGCACACTGAACACCACACACACGCAGAACAGCAGAAGGAAGATAATTTACTCCATCAACGAAACGACCAACACCCACGCATGCACAATAAAACCATCAAAGTACGCGCCTGCATCCACTTCATAACTCCTCAGACCACACACCTCAACAGTCCTCACAACCGTTGCATTGTAATCGACCGTCCTTCTCTGCACGGCCTTGCGCATGCGCTTTCCATCAAAAAGAACTGTGGGTTGCCGCGACACAAAAAAACGATTGCCCGACTGCCCACTGATGATGGTGCCTGGCAGGCCCATCGGGGCAGATGCACCAACGGGTCCACCACCGGGCGGCATGGGCCCCGCCGCCGACATTTTCGGTTGTCGGTGACGCTCCCTTTGCCGTCACGGGTGCGGTTTACTGTGTGCGTCGAACCAGCAATGTGGAAAAAGTGCTCACACTTACGCCGCTGTCGTGGTACAATGGGATGAACCGATGTGTTTTCGAGGCGGAAAAAAAACAGGGATCCACTCAGCTATTGTGTAATATTTCGACCTGTTGAAGTGCTTCAGTGCCGGTTTATAAACAAATGGAAATATAAAAAACACGAGTGTAAGTGCAAGAAAGTACGCCGGTGAAAGGATTGCTCAATTTGCATCCGAGTTGAGTGACGGGACTGAAGCATGTTGCAGCTGACTCTCAACTCTTGAGCAGAATCGAAATTACGCGAGATCTCGCTTGCCAATTGTGCACCAACTCAAACCGGCAGCTGTGAGTATATAAGCAACAGCAGTCCCTTACAGTGGGATCGGCGAACACTCCTTACCACACGCGTTTTACCGTTATGCTTTGTTTGCTGTCTTCATTTCATAGTCTGAGTCATCATGAAGTATGAAGTGGTGCATCCCATTGAAGATTGCCCTCATGCTGCATCTTTCTGTTGGACGGGAAGGTAGGCTTTATTCGCGTTCACTCTGCCTCGCTTGATGCCCCAGTAAGGCAATGTTGATGGCTGCAGAGATGAAGCGAATAGTGACTCTCGCTTTGAGTCTGAGCCATGCACCTTCAATCTAACGCATCAGCCGATCCACTTCCACCTGTGCTTCCAGTGTTGAGGACGCGGTAACTTCGCTTGCGCAACACTGCGTGAAATGCAATGCCGAATATGAACTTTGGCATTGCCTGGCGCCAGAATGTAATGTGGTTGCGTGTGGAAGAGGCCTCGCGGCACACATGGTTGAGCACAACAAGGAGGCACGTGCACACAAGTGGGTGGACATGACGAAGACTCTATCATAGTTGCAACGGGAGCAACTGTGTAGTGTGGCAAATATCATATGTCATGGCGCAATCATGGCCACTGGACTCTATGCACTATTATGCACTATGTGATAGATCATGCGGTTATAATGCTTGTGTGTGTGTATGTTCATTTGTGTCCCCTCCCAAACCTTGTTACATTGAAAGCGCATCTCTCTATGATATTATGATGGACAAACCTAACAACGGCGATCCCAACAACTTGTGTTTTAAATTCCTGTGTGTTGCATGCAGTCTTGTTATCAGCCTGGCGGATCTCTCATTTTGGTGCTACGGATGCAATTCCTACGTGACAAGTCCATCACTGCAGCCGCCTTTTGCAGCATTTCACGTCGCAAAGTTTGGGGAAGAGCCACCCCCACTTCACGAACCGTCACTTTTGCTGCATATTGCCGGCCCTTCTTCTTGATCGTGTTGTATTTTTGTAATAGTGTTGGACGGCTATGATGCGAATAGGAGGTACAATGGCGTACGACTGATGGACACAAACGTGTCATTGCGGGATCACACGGTTTTTATCATTTTTGTTCAATCGTTATTACGCGAGTTAAACAAAATGAGTCATGTGGATTGCGCAAAAATGTTCCATACGATGGCACACGCAAGCACGCACGCACGCAAAACGCTATCATTAAAGGAGATAAAGCAACACAAACGCTCGCGAACGCATGCGAAATAAAGGCGAAGAAGTCAACCAAAACAGGTGGTAAACAATCAAACCGCAAAGAACAAGAGATGCAGATTCAAAGGCGCCATGCCCATGAACACCACAAGTGCGGGAGACCGACACCTCCCAGAGTGCACATCCGCAGCTGCACGCAGCCTCAGACACCCAAACACACAGCCACAAAGGGCAATGCGATACAGTGTGCGACAATAACGGCGCAGTCTCATTATTCTGCGTGTGAGCACCGGCTCTTCTTTGACGCCGGCGCTTCGTCCGTGTCAGCCTTTCGCTTGGCGCGCCGATCCTTCTTTGCAGCTACGGCGGCGTCGTCCTCCGCCACTTTCGCCTTTGTATCCCGCTCTCCCTCCTTCTCCTTCCCTGCTTTCCGTTCATTCCCCTTCTTCTCCTCCTTTTCTTTCTTCTCCTTCTTTTCTCTCTTCTCCTTCTTTTCTTTCTTCTCCTTCTTTTCTTTTTTCTCCTTCATTTCTTTTTTCTCCTTTGTCCCCGTCGACCCCTTTCCTTGACTCTTTTCTTCCGTCACCTCATCCTTCTTCTTCCCCTTCTCCCCCTTCTCCCTCTTATCTTTTTTCTCCTTTGCCTCCTTTGCCTCCTTTTTCTCCTTTTTCTCCCTCTTCACCTCCTTCTTCTTCTCCTTCTTTTCCTTTTTCTCCGCCTTTCTCTTCTTCTTCTCCTTCTCCCGGTCCTCCCCATCGCTGCTCTCGCTCTCGCTGCGCTTTCGTTTCCGTCCAGACTCAGCATCGCTCGCCTGGAACGCCGCCCTCGGTGCTTCCTCAGAGGCGTCATCCGACTTGTCAGATCTTGACGACGAATCACCAGAAGACACAGCTTTCTTCCCCGTGCTTGCCGCTCCACTAGCGCTCGCGTATCCCAAAGCAGCCATCCTCTGCGCAAAGTACGAATGCATATCACTCGAGCTCGTCGTTGTTTTCACGTGCGAAGTCGAGTCCTCTGATTTGGTTTCGCTTGAATCATCCGCTTTAGGAGTGGCGGCTCCAGAAGCGGTCGCCGAAGACGGCTTCACACCGAGAATCATCGCCATGTCGTCGCTACTGTAGTTGCTCGCTTCCTTGTTGCGCAAAAACTTGCTGTAAAAGATGCGACGGCTGGCGTCGGACTTCTCCCGCAAACTCTTGGCTTGATCCACCACCGCAGCAGCCTTAGCATCAACACCGGAAGCGACATTCTTGTTCAATTGCGCGAGTAGTGAGTTGTACGCGTCTTGCGTTTCGAGCCAATTGTCACTGGATGCAGCAACAGCACCGATTCCGCGGTTATCCGACTTCTTCGAGATCTTCACGTGCGCCTGTGATCCGTTTTCCTGCGCACCGAGGCCCTTCCCCTTCGACCAGCCCATCTTCGACATCATCTTCAGGCCAAATCGCGACTCATCATTCTCCCAAAACTTGTTGTTTGGGTCCTGGCTCCACTTGAGCTTCTTGCGTGTCTCTGCGAGCATACTCATTTTCCACTCGTGTGGCGGGGGGACTTCCACCTCACACAATAGCGATGAATTGAGTTTCAAGAAATTACGAGCTGTCTGCAGATGTGTTTGTAGACAAGAATTCCATGTTCTTCAACCGATCACCGATCGAAGCGTCGTTCAATTTCTGGCCAGCACGTGCAACTGTGGAACTTGATTACAAAAAAGCAGGTATAATCCAATCCGGGAAATTAAGTATTTCAATAACGCTGTATTGAAATATGTATATTCATCTTCTGCAAATTTGATAGCAGCTAGTGGATTCGTCACGTGAGCGCGGACGTTTGTTATGCCCCAAGAACTGAGGCGGCGCTGCAAACCGACTAAGCAGAGAGCAGTAATTTATAAGTGAGTAAGTGAAGCTAACTGCACAACGCATCATCGATCGCTATTCCAGACAAGTACTAAAAAGTTGATGCGAACCAGCCACACTGATGTACTGAACAAGCTTAAGAGCAAGCTTCAGGCTCGTTGCTTCGATCGCAGGTCGATGGTGCTTGAGTCGTGTGACTGGTTTGCCAGGGAGGATACCAATGAGCTTGTGGCTGCCAAACGAAGGCTGTGCTTCAGCAGGATTCTCATGTGATTGCCGCCAACACCCCAAAAAAAACCTGAGAGCCGTCGAAATACTGCAGCGTCAAAGGCATTTTTCTCTGTTGAACGGTATTTACTGGAGGGTCTGGCATTCTGCTGGATCAAGTCACGGCGCAGACACAAAACTGTTTTGATAAAAAGTGCGACAGTTCCGTGAAACCGGAACGGCCAGCATACACGTCAAGTCGCGGGCCAAATCGAGACTCCCTAGTGAATTACTTATCCACACCCTTTGAATGTGGATATTCCATACAACTCTGACAAATACGCCCTCATTCAGTATCCGTACTTAGATACATACTTTGGAATGGGTGGGGAAATCCTGCTTTTGGGCTCGTAGTTCCCATTGTGTCGTATACATATGGAGCCTCAAATCTCTTTCAGTCAAAAATCTTCAAAGGTGTATCTGTGAATTAAGCGACACAAGATATGCTTATAGTTTCAGATCCTTAAGATTCTCAATAAAAACAAAATGTGATATTAATCGTAATACTACTAATGCAATACTCATGCTATAATAACTGAATATACACATCTAGTATTTAATATCGACACGGAGTAATGGCAACTTTGTCCCGACAACGCGCGTAGACTTGAATTGAGAGCTGCAAGGTGCATGCCTCACAACGCCCCTTGCCATCCTTCTTGCACTTCTCCATCTCCTTGCCAACACTAAGACTCACTCGCACAAAGACAAGTCATTCACTACGCGATGACTCTGTGCATTCGGATATCGCAATTGAGTTTCGCGGATTTGTCAGTTTGAAAGTGATCTAAGACTTATTTCTGGCAATTGCGTGTTCAAATTAATTCCTGGATGCACGTCGCGTGGTTGTCTAGGGGATTTGCAAGGGTGGTGCGAAATTTTTTGTGATCTACAAGTGGGAGTATTCGTGCACGGTACCATTAATACTCAAGCTGCACAAAAGAAACGAGGACGCTCTCCTCTTGAAACTTTGGAGGTGCGATTGCTAACTTAATCTGTTGCACTTCTTGTCCATCCAATCAAATTTCGGCAAATTTCTTCTTTGTTTCCGTGAAGAAGCTGACTTCTTTATGTATTTTCGCTTTCCTTTCTTCAAACAAACAAACAAACATAATACACACCCACCCACCCACCCATCCATCACTCATCACTCATCCACCCACTCACCCACCCACACGCACACACACACACTCACACACACACATAGCTATTGCCTTGTATCTTGTCTCGCTGAACGCGCGCGCCGTATATTGCATTGGTCACTTGCGTGGCGTCTGGTTTGTTTGTCTCTCACAATGGCCACATCAAACGGCCTCAAGGTCGTGGTTCTCGGTGCGGAAAAGTGGGTTTCTTTGCACGCATATTCAGTCCAAATATAATTACTTGTTGTGACATCATTTGACACCGATGGCGCTGGGTTATATTTTTTCTTATGTTGAATTTCTTTCCAGGACGATGAATTCTCGTATTTATTTTTGCCCTTACTTATAGGATTTGGGTGCAATGAATCAGCCCTTTGTACATTGATAGCACGTTCATTGTCAGTGTTGTCAGGATTCGCCCTTGGTTTCAAGTTTATTCATCATGTTTTGTGGTGTTATGGTTCTAATTTTCACGTTCTTTTTGTGGCATTTGCATATTTGTGCAGAACGGGCAAGACGTCACTAATCAATCAATATGTATACAAGAAGTTTTCATCGGACTATGTGCCGTCGACAACGCTGACAATACACGAGAAGCACTACATTGGCAACAATGGTCCCATCTCCGTCAAGGTGCGTGCTTGTTTCATGCACATGTATTTTGGAACGTGCTAAATGCACGCTTCAATGTGATCTCTATATTTTGTTTGTCTTTGTGATCGGCGAATGATTACGAAGCCACTCTACAACTCTATTGAATGCATGAACCGAGAGATTTGAAGCCGGACTGAATGTCACAGTGCCGCTTTATATATATATCCACATCTCTTATTGAAAATCATGAATAACAAGCATGAAAATTCTAATCACACGTTCTCTGTTATGCTTGTTTCACAAAAAACAAAACCACCAATGCACGCAAAGATTCTCGATGCGCCAGGCAGTGAAACAGCCCTCCGAGATGCAGCAAGCTCGTTCATGGGCGTTGATGCGTGCATCCTCGTGTACGACGTTGCTGACGATACAAGCTTTGAGGCTCTTGAGGAGCTGAAGGATTTCTTTCTGGAGGAGTCTGGGGTCGAGAGCCCCGCCGATTTTATGGTCGTCCTCGTGGGAAACAAGTCGGATCTCGAGGATCGAGCGGTACGCCGTCCTTTGCTTGTTTGTTTTTGCGATTATTGGTTTTATTCCTTCCATGGCTGTCTGTTTTTCTTCTTCTGTCGCGGTATATTGTGTACAATGCGTGTGGGCATGTCTGCGCAAGCGACTACGAGAAACGTATGCAGATTTGAATCTGTTAGGAATGTCTGGCCCAGCACTGCCAGAGTGGAGAGTGGGTCGCATTTTAGTGTGGCGCCAAGCCCATCAGACTCGCACGAAAGAAATCTTGATTATGTTGTCACGTATGCCCGTTATTCGTGTCCTCTTGCATGAGCAGACTTCTCACCACCATCTCTTCTTGTTTTTGCTCCTTGCGAACACACAATTTGCCACATGCACACACATACAACAGATCACCCATCTTGACGTGCAAGCGTGGTGTGCTGAGAACAAGGCACATAGCCACCATCTCGTGAGTGCAAAGACATCGGTCAGCGTTGTTGCCGCATTCACCGCGGGAATCGAGTCTGCACTGGCACGGCGACCAGATCTGGGCGGCGTCACACGAGAGGCTGGATCTCGGCGCGGGAGTGCGACACGAAAGCGGTCGACGTCAAGCCGCACCGAGTTTAAGGAAGCGGACGAGGAGCATGCCGCCGCATAGATTGAAGAGTTGCTTGCCATCCGTGTATCTCACGCACTCTATCTGCATCCGCTTATTCGGATTTCATGTTACTCTGTTACTTGCTGCTTATGCTCTTTTTGCCTTTCTCACACGCGTACATTCGCACTCCCTATGTGACACTGCAATCTTGTTGTTCGCGCGCAACCACTGTGCGTTTCTGTAGTTTTTTTGTGGTTTTTGTGTTTTTTGTGCAATCTATGATTGTCTTGGCAATGCCATCTCCTTCCGTGTCAGTGCGGGACGCTTTGCGCGATTGGAGTGCGGCGCATTTGTGCTCACCTTTTCACTCTTTTAGCATGTGCGTGTCTGTTTCTTATTGTGGTTTTATGAAGTCCATTTGGCATAGCGTCTTGCTGAACTTTCCTGAGCCCTGCATTTCACTTGTTGTTGTTGTGTACCACCGACGGCTGGTTCCTCACTTTCTGATACCCCCCCTCCACTCGCTTCGTTTTTTTCTTTGCTGCGGTCTATTTGTCTCGGCTAGGTCTCCTAGTCCTTGCCACATTTCTCTTCTCTTAACCTACTCCAATGACCCTGGCTGCATGTGTGAAATTTCTGTTTTACGATGTGGCGCTGAAGGCACAGGCACATCACGCGCCTGCGTCATCTCGCTGCTGAATGAAAAAAAATCAAACAAACACATTCGCAATGACTCGTAATGATTGACATTCCGTTGCCCTCGTGTAATCTTTGATTGAACGTGTGAGACATAACTTTGGAGTACTCGGAAATGAGGGTAGGTAGGGACGACAGAAGTAGATTCAGATTTGTTGTTTGCATTAAGCCGCAAATGTTGCGGGGCCTGTTTGGCTGTCTTTCTGTCCACTTTCAGCGTTGACAAAACGCGGCAGGCACGAGAGGAGACTGCACAAAACCATACAATTAAGAAGCAAGCAAAGAGAAGAAAAGCACGCGCGGTACGAAAGCACGCTGCACGCACGCACGCACGCACATCACGAAACCAGAGGCAGCGGCAACAATAACGCAACGTTGGCGCAGATAATCAAAAAACAAAAACGGATGAACACAGAAAAAACACCACAACATATTAACAATTCCTGATCATCCGAAAGTGGCCAACAGAACGTGGGACACACGCATCGCTTGTGCCGCACACGCCACTTGGGAGTACAAATCAGTAGGCATTCCAAAAAGGGGTCGAGTGCGCGGTCCATGCCATTCGCACTTACGCCTTGACCTGGATCTTTGCGTCGTCACCAGCAATGAGATGCTCTAGCACTCCCTTGCAGTACTTGAGGCGACTCTGCAGCTCGGGTACAGACCCACTGGCGGCATCCGTCAGAGTGTATGTCGATGCATTCCGCGACTTGTCAATCAGTGTGACGGTGCGGCTGCCCGTCGATACAATGACCTTGGTGTGGTCGAAAAAGTTCATCTGCACGCCCACAACAAAAGAAAGGGATAAGCAAATAATCGATGATCAGGAGAGTGCCCTTAGGGTTCTCATGCACATGTGCTTTGCGGGGTTGTTGCTGTTGTTATTCTTGCTGTTGTTGATAATTATCAGGAATACTGAGGACGCCCTCAGTACCCCTGTAGTTATTATATGTGAAGCTCACCTGGATGATCGATTTGCTGAGTCGGAAAATAATGGCATGCTTGGTGCGGAGCCACTTCATCACGTGACAGGGCATCTCGACGAGGCTCGATTGGTCATCAATGTGGAGGTCCGCAGATCCAGCCTGTTTTTCATAAATGCATAGCAATTATAATATGATTTGAGAAACACAAGTTTCAGCCCAAATAAGTTATGAATGTCAAGTTAAACAGGCGAATGTAAGTGGAGAGGGCAAGTATCGAGTGTCGACATGGATGCTTGCATGCTTCTCTTTGCGAAAGCAGAACACAAACACGACAGCAGTGGCGGGCGAGGGAGTGCAAAGCACCGCTTACCTTCACGAGATGTTCGTTCATGTAGCTCTGAAAGTACTTGAGCAGGGTGATCTTCTTTGCGAGGTCGGGCGGGTACTCTGTAATCCGAAATCGCTGGAAGTTGCCAGAGTTCTCGACAGCGCAATAGTGAACAGTGCTGAGGGAGGGACCGGGGGGGAGGGGG
>CALSCR010002802.1:0-12677 GCA_943704495.1 Pigoraptor chileana | reverse complement strand
TTTTTCGTCCCCCCCCCCCCCCTCCCCCGACACACACACACAAACACACACACACACACACCGCGCGCACGAGTAGACCAAGCGACGGTACTTACGAGGCGCGTCTGGTTGCGGAGATCACGGCGCCCGGGGGCGTGCGGGCAACACCGGCACGGGAAGACCTTGCTTCGTTTGTGAAACGATGCGCAACCCTCGACACTGCACGTGTGGTCGCCCTCCTTGGTGATGTCATTGTGTCATCCGAAGCCATTCAGAGCTGCCAGGTGCGTACAGCACGCGCGTATGCGTATATGCGTTGGGTGTGTGTGTACGTGTTGGATTGCGTTTGTTTGTTATGTGTGATGCCTCGTATCGTCTGCAAACACGCTCACTGCATATCGGCCTGTAATTGTTCTCAATGCTGTTTCCATTTGTATTTTTTGTTGTTTGCCTCTCTCTTCGCCTGCATTGTTTTCCGCTGCAGAAAGCGCTGTCGGTGGTCGAGTCGCTCCTACGGTCGGATCTGCCCGAGATCGCCGTCACCATTAACTCCATTCGGGACTCCCTCAAAACGGCGAGCCTGTCGCCCAACCAGACAGTGCGCGACAAGGCAGCAAAGGTGTGTGTGTGTGTGTGTGTGTGTGTGTGTGTGTGTGTGTGTTGTTTTCATTGCGATTTCTTCTCTCTTTGTATGTGCGGGTGGATTGATTGAAGCCTTCTGCCTCTAGTGCGCCAGTTGCGCTGCCATGCTCCGCCCTTGTGCTGTTGGATACGCACGTTGTCGGCTGCGATGGCCGTGACGTGGATGTTGGATGCGACAAACGCCCAGCGTCATTCGTTCCTCTCGTGTATTCTGTTATGGAGCTGCTCTCTCTGACCCTTTCGAATTGTATTTTGACATGATGGTTTTCCTTGCACACGCACACACACACACACACACACACACACACACGCGCACACACACACAATTACAAAATAACAACACACTTCTCTCCCAACAGGTCCTGCTCATTCTCGGAAATCCCCCCACACCCGCACCCGCTTCGCCCACGGCATCACGCTTTGATTCCTTCCAACAACGCCTCGCGGAAGGGCAGCTCAACCGCCCGTCGTACACTCCCCCCACCGTCGCATCGACAGCGTCATCTATTTCCAACGCCCGTTCTGCGGCACTCGTTTCGTTTGGAGATGAAGCACACGCAGCGCAACCACCGCAACCACCGCAACAACAGCAGCAATCGTCGCTGTTTGTGGGCATGTCTGTGCATGGGGTCATTGCAACAAGCAAAAGCAACCCACCCGTGCAGTCAGCTCCTTCTGCGGGGGTGTCGGGGAATGCAGGAAGCAGCGGTCTGTTCTCGGGTATGACTGTCGCACAGTCGTCCACACCGCAGCCCTCCGTTGTGCAGCCGAAACAACAACAGCAGCAGCAACAACAACAGCAACAGCAACGACAACATCAACAACAGGCATCGCTGATATGCTTTGACGTGGACGGCGGTCTTACTGCAGACACCTCCGCTGAGACTGTTGCGGCGGTCGAGTTGGACTCTTTCGATCCCCTGAGTTCGCTCTCAGCGAAATCAGTACCACGCGCGTCCCTGATACAAAATATACAACAGCAACAACAGGAACAGCAACAACAGCAACACCAACAACAGTTTGCGCTTCAGCAATCCCCGACACCTGCGCAGATCTTCGCTCCGTCGGGCGCGCCGACTGCCCAAGGCTATGCACAAGCGTACGCCGGGTATCCTCCCCAAGGAATGTATTCCACTCAGCAGCAATTTTCAATTCCCACACAGCAGCAGCAGCAAGGAGGCGCTTCGTATGGCATTGTGGATCGTTTGGCCGGCCTGTCCATGCAGCTGACCCAACCGACGCAGCCGGGCATGTATGCCCAGCAACTGCCCATGAATGTGACACCTCAGATGCAAATGCAATTGCAACTGCACTTGCAGCAACAGCAGCTTCAACAACAGCAGCAGCTTCAACAGTTTCAGCAGTTTCAACAACAACAACAGTTCCAACAACAACAGCTTCAACAACAACAGATCCCGCAGCAGCGACGGGCGTCTGCGTCGCAGAGACCGCAAGCCCCGGATGCATTCTCATTTGTGCGCGACGAAGTCAGGGGCTCACTGCAGCCTTAGCGGATTGGCACGTGACCACCGCCCGTCTGGTATTGTGTGGCATGGCAGTCAATGATTAAAACCCACTCTGCCGAAAGCGAGATGCCCTGTTTCTCTCTCTCTCTCTCTCTCTCTCTTGTGGAGTCCATGCGCACGCGCATAAGACACTGACTTGAATCATGCGTCTCTCTCTGACACATTCTCCTACTGTTTGAGGATGGGAGATAAAGAGAGCGAAACCAACCAACACTAAGGTTGGGTTTGTCTTGCGCGCACTCTATGTTGATGTTGCTGTGCGTACGATTGCGACTCTCCGTCATTATAGCAAAGCGAGAAGGCGAGGGAGAACAGAAACAACACAAAAGAGCAGTGGGATGGAAAGGCAATGGGCATATATTCTATTCACAGAAACATCGGCACGCGCAAATAATTGATAAACGCGCACAAATTACAATCATTATGGCAGACATTGGGCAAAAACAGAGACGCGGAAATCACGAAAGAGCTGAAAACGCAAAACAAAAAACTCATGAAAAAAAGTAACAGTAAACACAAGAAACAAGGCAAATCACATAGATTACAAAAGGCAAGACAAAAAACACACGACTCCCCACTACGATTTGGCCGCCGCCGCCAGAGCCGCAAGCGCGTCGTGCTTGTGCTTCTCAAACTCCGCACGCGCCGCGTCGATTCTGCTCTCCATTGCAGCCTTTTTGTCGGCTGTCGGCCCAAGTGCCGAAGGACCACCGCAGGCCGCAACGCGCACGCTCCGATGGGCCGCCAGGGACGGCGACGAGGGTATGTCCTTGCCGCCCGTCGATTCAATGTACTTGAGCATGGCGCCAATGTCGTCGGCGCGCTGCGTACCCACGGCGTCGAGTAGATCTCCCAGCTGAAGCAGCCCGCCCATGAGACCCTGATTCCGCACCTCGCTTCTCCGCAGCGCCGCAAGACATCTCGCATTTGCTCCCGCCAGGCGTCGAACCTCCGACCTGAGCATCGCAAAATCCTCGCGACTCACATCTGCACTGTTACCGCTCTCGTCAAGCTCGTCGAGGCGTGCGAGGGACGCCGCGTCAATGCCACCGCCGCTGCGCAAGATTGCCGCCGTGGAATCCAGCCCAATGCTCGTGCGCCTGTTTGCCCGCATCAGGCCACCGACAATGTGCCCTGCGTTTATCCGAGAACCGTGCGGAGGAGACGATGCGTCGTCACTGCCGCCGTCGGCACTGGCGCACACCGAGGTTTCATCTGCAGCAATGTCATCCTCCATTCCAAAGTCTCTCTCCCTTCGATCCCCTCCTTCGTCTTCGTCACTGAACTCGAGCGGCGTATCTTCGTCCTCGCTCCTCCGTGACCTCCGCGATGATGAGGCGTTGCTGGCACCCGAAAGACGGCGTCCGCGCAGGGCGTCGCGATCGCGTGAGTGCGAGTTTGCGTGCGAGTGCACATGCAGGTGTGCGCCATTGAGTTCAGCCTCGAGGTCCGCTACTCTCTCCGCGAGATCTCGGTTGTCTTCCTCCAAAAGCGCAATCTCTGCACGCAATTCCCCGACAAGACGGTCGCCTCCGCCGTTAAGCGACGCCTCGCTTGCGTGCCCGTTGGGCTCGTCAAGTGCCGTCACCGACGTCGCCACGGACACCGACATAGACGCACTCGATGCATTATTGGACATGGTATTGGTGTTGTTATTGTGCTCGAGCGCGCGCCGTGGTCGAGACTGTCCAAGACCCTCCAACTCGTCCAACCGTGCGCGCATTGTCTCGTATTCCTCGCACAGGCGAATGTAGTCTTGCTCTAAGGCCAGCAGCCGCTTGAACTCGGCTTTTGTTGCCGTGTCAAGCACTGCGGCACCACCCTCACCATCACCCTCACCGCCCCGTCCACTCCCTTCTTCTTCTTTCACGGCAATTGCGGCAGCAGTGGCAGCAGTGAGTGCCTCCTTTGCACCGCGCAATTCCTCACGCAGGCCGTCCATCTCCTTCTCCAACCGTTTTGACGACGCAACATGCAGCTCCCTCTCTCCTCTGAGCGTTGCGAGCTGTGTCTGCGCGGCCGCAAGTGCCGAAGCCCCCGCCGATGCCGCCTTCACAGACTCCTCCATCGTGCGTATCTTTCCCCGCAGATCATCCGCAACACGACGTTCCGTCTCCACCTGCAACCTCGCAAGCTTCAATAGTGAGTCTTTCTCCTCGACCGTCCGTGCCAGCCTGTCCCGCTCGGCGGACAGGTCGGACGCTTTCGACAGAATACGCGCCGATGCATCCGATGCGTTTGCGGCCGCCATTCGCTGCGACGTCATTTGTTCCTGCAGTGCTGCAACATCCTCAGCCCTCGCGCGCTTCTCCGCCCTGAGCTGTGCAGAGACTCTCTCCGACTCCGCCACAGCCTCCTGTGCGCGCATGTTCGCCTTCTCAATTCGCGCATCAGCCTGTGCGACGGCAGTCGAGGCACGCTCAGACAGCGACGCCACCTCGCCCGCCAGCCGCGTCGCCTCCGCCGTTGTTTCCTCCAGTTGTGTTTCGAGGGATTTAATGTCTTCTGTTCTGTCCGCAAGCAATGCAAGCGCATTCTCGTAGTCTTCTTCCAGATCGCTAAACTCGGACACATATCCCTCGAGTTCGGAAATGCGTGTCTCCAGCGAAACTATTGTTGCCCTCGCATCATGCAACTGCGTGCACGCAAAGCATTATGCACAGCACAACAAACAAATAGCAGTGTGGTAATGTGAACACAAAGGCGGTGAACGTCAGAACTCAGTTACCACGCGAAGACAGATGCAAATAAAAAGAGCGCACGCACAGAAGGACGGAATCCAGCCCAAACAAAATTAACATAAGAAGCAAACAAAAAAAAAACACTATGAAGTGAGATTCCCCATACATACATACACATGCATGCGCAGACACAGAGACACAGACACAGACACAAACACAGACACACACACACCTCTGAAATCACGGAGGCGACCTTCCCCTCCAGCGCCGCAATGAGCCCCTGCCGCGCATCGTAGTCCGCCTTGAAGCATTCGAGATCAGACCGAATCGAGTCCCTCTCGCCCACAGCCTCCAACTTCTCTGCCGCCAATCGCTCGCACGTCTGCTTCAGTGTGGTGTTGTCGATGCGTGCATCATCATACCGACCCAACAACACTTCGTGCTCCGCCCGCAGAAATTCGAGTGTCTTCGCAATCTCATCCGCCACCTGTTGCTGTTGGCCAAAGCTTCGCTCGAGATCCCTGCATCTCTGCACCGCAATCTCTTTTTCTTCCGCCAGTTTCCGCTGCATTCCCTCGCTCTTCTCGTTCAGTTCGTTGAACGACTTCTGCGTTTTTCGGAGAGTGCTAATCAGATCACGACGGCTCGTTTCGCTGCGTTCAAGTGTCTGTCGCAGGTGCTCCCGTTTTGCGTCATTCACTGCTTCCGGCTCTATCAACGCCCTCCGCATCTCATCCGCATCCCTTTTAAGCACTTCGATTTCGTCATCTTTTTCCCTGAGAAGATTCACGGCACGCGCATAGTCGTCCTCCAATCCGGGCGGGAAACTTCTCGTCGCAAACGTCGTCGTTGCCGCACCGTTGGTGCAGTTAGAAGTCGATTTGATGAGAGGCTGTGCGATGCCGTATCGGAGAGATCTCTCCTTTTCCGCCCACGCGGCTTTGCTACGATCGTAATCTTGCGAGAGCATCCGCAGTTCCTCTTCCCTCTCCATGCGCGCATCACGCTCATCCTGGGTTGGCACAACACAATAAAACAAGCCGAATTTTCAACAAACAACACACAGACAAAGGTTGAGTGAAGATTATGAGTAACAATCGACCCGAATGACCGAGTTCCCAAACATTTTTTCTTGAAATTATCCAATGGATCAATGTTCACACACACACACATAACTTTCCCAACCTTTAGGCGAGCCCTAAGGAGATCAATCTCATACAGCATGTCCGCATTTTCCGGGTGATCGTAGGACGATGCGAGGGCAGCGCTTCTCATTCGAGTTGGCGATCCAGGCTCGGTTCGCGGAGTTTCATCTGGTCGCAATGTGATTATAACGGGCGGCGGCGCATCCCGCTTGGAATGGCGATGCTGGGGAGTGCTCGTACCATCAAAGTGCGAGTGATGGGACACACTGTGCTTCTCGTGTGCAGAGAGAAGCTTCCGCGCATCCAAAGCGACTGCGTCAGTCACATCCGATGCGGCATCTTCGTCAATGTTGTTGTTATTATTGTTATTGTTGTTGTTATTGTTGCCACTGCTGTTGTCCGCCGCTTCACGCTCGCTTGCTGCTTGGTGCGCGATCGACTGAAGATGCGCGACATGCAGATGGCCGCCATCATCCACTTCCGCATCATCAGAAAGCACCGGGAGAGATATGCTCGCACGTCGCGAGTGAGGAAGTGGATGCGCGATATCAAAGTGCTTGCGCGACGCCTGTCGCATTGCGTGCGTCTCAGGCATTCAGCCGAGTCCCGCACGCGGCTTAGCACGGGAGGGGACAGCACTTCAACCGGATTCGCGAGGAGACCGAACAAACGCGCGTCGCGAGTCGTCGTCGTCTCTGTGACGAAAAGGGGTCGCCACCCCTACCGATGTGCGTTTATCAGCAGACACATTGACATGTTTTCTTCTCGTCTAATCGACTTCCTCTCCCAAAGCAATTTCAAGGGAATTATTTTTTGCGATGGGCGGTTGAGTGTGATCATGGACCACTTTGCATCGTCGAAAGAAGACTTCTGTTGTGATGTCCTTCGATTTGCCAATAAATACACAATGCCGCAGATTGGATTTGTTTCTCAAAAAAATTTCCCCGAAAGTAACCGCAATCGTCAACATGCAATAGAGAAAGTTCGCACAACACTAACCACCTTATACGCACTTCCTTTGCACATTTTGCATGCCATGTATATGTCGCGTGTTGTGAGTGCGTGCGTGTGTGTGTGTGTGTGTGTGTGTGTGTGTGTGTGTGTGTGTGGTGGTTCAGTTCGGCCGATTTTTAAAATAAAAAAATTATTTATTCACTCAAACCGCGAATTTTTGAATTCACAAAATAGGGCGTTCCAACAAATCGGCAATGGGCGCACGTGCGCACCCAGACTGTCCGGGCACGAGATGAATTGAAAATATTTCCGATAATGTCCCCCGGATTGTGTGATGTTTGAATTTAACTGCGCCGGGTAGAGTACGCGTCACTAGGGGGCGGACTGGACTTGTGATGGCTTATATTGGTTCGTCACATACTGTATTAGATTCAAATCTGATGGTAACGATCAAACGGTGAATTCCCGGCATTGATAGCCTCATCACACTTCAAAAGAAGCAGCTGATCCCGCTGTTTGTTGTTTTTGTTGTTGGTGTTGTTTGTCTTGATAGAGATTGACGTGCCGTTCCGTCGACTGCAGACGATGAAACGGCAGACAAATCAAAGTACATAAGGTGACAACACCACTTTATTGCACGGCGTTGAATTTGCTCTTATGCGATTCGTGAGTTAATGTTTGCGTTGGAATCACAAGTTATTTGCACATATAGAGAACTTGTGATGGGAAGATGGGGTACCTGGGTCCTTTGATCAATCGAACCGAGTGCCCTTACATTGCAGGTCTCCAATGACCCCGTATCGAGTGTAGCGACGCGGCAGCGGCGTGATGCCTGCAGTCGCATAAATTTCTGGGAGAAAATGGCATATGGAAAAGGGAGAAAGAGAACCTCCTGGTGGCTTCGTATGCGGGAATGGGCGCAGCGACACGAAAACAGCCGCATGCACGCAAACGCTGACCTGTCAATGCGTGCCGTTGTGATGGCCATGTGTGCAATCGTCGCACTGTCGTTGGCGGACGCCGCCGTTGGGTATTCGACGCACGATGCAACCTGTGCTGCACGGCCGCCTCCTCGTGAGTACACTGGTGGTGCTGCATTGTTATTAGCAATATTGAACGCGTGAAATTATTTGCTCTCAATATGTTGCACTGACGTACTCGCACATACATACACTTGCCCCATTTCACGACACGGAATCACCAAAAAAAACACACAACAACACAAAATCGTGTCAGGAACAACGCCACCAATAATCAAGATTGCATTTCTGTTTAACGGGGAGATCTCGGACTATGGCTGGTCGTTTGAGGGAAACAAGGGCAAACTGTATGTGCAGGAGCGTTTGCGGGAGAAGGCGCTGATCGAGTATTCAATCGTGCCAGACACCGAGAGAGACAAACCCGTGCAGATGGAGGCGCTGAGGGCATACGTCCAAAGAGGGTGGGTGCACGTGATGTGTAATCTGTTTGTCGGTCACAACCTAAAGTTCGAGTCCTGTGGGTTATGGACGATCCCGAAAATCTGTGTATGCGTGCATGCGTGTGTGTGCGTTGCGTGCATTACTACGACATACGCTTACCATGATACATACGCCCTCGCACACCCCTCCCTCCTCCCACATTCGTCCTCTTTGTCATGTTTACAACAATATTTCATTCGACGGGCACCAGATTCGACCTCATCTTTGCACATTCATACGGATATTACGGCGCCGTCATCGACACTGCCGCACTGTATCGCAATGTGTCCTTTGTGCACACTGGCGGCGGCACTGTACCTGCCGTGAACGTAGCTTCGCTGTACATGCGGATGTACCAGGCGCGCTATCTTACAGGCCTTGTTGCCGGCAGTATGACCAACAGCAACCAAATATGTTACGTTGCCGCAAAAAAGGTTCCGGACGTGAGTGTCGTTTTGTTTTATATTCTTATGTGTGTTACTGAAACATAATTGCTGAACTGTGTTATCCATGCCATATTCCAGTGTGCAAGTGTGTGGTTGTGCACGTGCATGTGTAATAGCAACCCAACAGCTGCACACACACACACACACATTGGCAACGCAAGCATTTTTTCCCTCTTTATTCCTATTTTGTTGATGATGTTTGTTGACACATTGCACGGTGCGTGCAGGTGTACGGAGGACTGAATGCATTTGCAATTGGCGTGCGGCGGGTGAATCCCAACGCAACAGTGCACGTGATATGGTCGGGCGATTGGTTTGACCCTCCCGTGGAGAATGCGGCTGCAAACAGTGCATTCGACCGCACGTGCTGCGACATCGTCGGTCAACACCAGGACAGCGCCGAGCCGCTTAAGGCTGCGATCAAGAGGGGAAAGTACGGTGGGTGGAGCAGATCCCCACGAAAAACAGTGTCCGAAGGCGTCGTTGCATTTATTCTATGAGGATACTGTTGTATTTTTGATTTTATTACTTGTTGGAAGCACATGAATTGACCAACCGTCACACACACACACACACACACAGGCATTGGCTTTCACTCTCGCGTTGGCGCCATTCTCGGGGAGAACATACTGACAAGCGCCGTCTGGAATTGGGGTCCCCTCTTTTACGAGTTTGTGGAGCGCCGCATCAACAACACGTGGATACCGAATTACGTGAAGTGGCCCGGATTGGCAGAGGGTCCGTATGTGCAGATTGAGGAGCTGTCGTTTGCGATTCCCTTTGACGTGTCTGCTCTCGTTGAAAGGGAGTTAGTGCGGTTGTCTGCGTCGGTTGCCAACGACGACATCTTTTGCGGTGAGTGCGTTGTTAGATTGATTTGTTCTCTGTCTTTCTTTCGCTCGGATGACGATGATGCTTGATGGTCGGAATGGGTCGGTCTGTTCGTGGAGTCCCCGGGGAGTCCATGGGCACACCACCCTACATCTGTCTCTCTATTGCTGTGTTGCGGAGTCCATGGGCACAGCGCCTGAGGCATTGACTGGAATTCTATCTGTCTCTCTCTTGCTTGTCAATTCTAGTTTGTGTTTGTGTCTGTTACGTCCGGCACAAACTATGATCTCCTGGTGTGAATTTGGGTGTTGATAATCTCTGTACCTTTTGCTTCTTGCGCGTGTTGCTTTTGCAGGGCCGATGGTCAACAGAAGGGCGGGCGAATGCATGAACGACACTGAGCTGAACATGTTTGAGGACGTCGCCGACGGTCCCATTACAGGACACGGAATGCGTGGGTATGTTGAAAATTTGCTTAACCTCGGGTCCTTTGTGATGCCAGCGGTCAAGTGTGGCGGGCCGGGCAACGGATGCAGCGATCGCGGCGTGTGCACGGCGGGTGTGTGCTCATGTTATTCTGGATACGAAGGCCCGGAGTGCGAGACGAGCAGTGCCTCTGCACCAATCGGTGTGATCGTCGGTGCAACTGTTGGCGGGATCGCCGGTTTGGTGTGCGTGTCTGCGGCTGTGTTTTTGCGGTGGAGTGGCCACAAGACAAGCCGGCTAGTTGCGGAGGCACGCAACTGCATCATCGACCCGAAGGAGATCTACTTTGACACGATTATTGGGCAGGTGCGGTTTTGTTTGTGTTTTTTAATATATGCTTTGCTTGTTTTGTGTGGCGTGTAGGTGATGTAGTGTCACATGGAATGCGCACGGGATAGCGGCAATATTGCATCTGAACAACGTGTGTGCGGAGTCGTGCGTTTGTGCTGTTTGCCAATCTAGATGTGGTGTGTAAGTAAGATTTGGGTTAGTGTTAACACACACCAGTTTTGGAGGCTGTTGTGAGAACGAAGCACATGTCGGCGCAGTTTTCTGTTGGATTTGAACTGATATTATTTTTATTATGTATTCCTTGATTCTAATCGGTTGACAATCCTCCAAAAATGATGGATGGGACACCAACTGTCACAACGGCACAAAACAACGAACACATCCGCATTGCAATCAATCCGACTGCCGTAACAAAACAAAAAACACAAAACATACCCTCCAGGGAGCGTATGGGAAAGTGTACAAAGGTGCGGCCGCGTAACAACCACGTGCAATCACGTGGCATACTAACGATAGGCTTGGCAAAAACAGTTCAATCGTGTGACAACACTCTTGTGCCCTGTCTCAACACTGCTGTCTTACCATGCCCCTGCACATGCACACACAAACACAAACACCGCACAAACACACAACACGCACACCCCACCAAATGCAGGTCGCTGGCGAGGGTCGGTGGTTGCCATCAAGACACTTCTCGGGACGTCTCTCAGCACATCAACGGAACAGCCCTGGTCAGGCAGTCGCAAGTCGAAATCGGCTTCAGAGGCAAACAGCAGTGGCGCGATGAACCCGCTCCCCCTCCATCCCCCTCGGTCGTCCGCGCCCGAATCAGTGGCAAGTGATTGTCACGTGTGCGATGACGAGCACGAGTGCGCGCCTGCCTCGGTCTCTGTCTCCGCGCCCGTGGCCATTGGGACGTCCGATCCCAACGCATATGCAATTTCACTTGCCGGTGCCCCGCTGTTCGTGCTCCCGCCGACGACATCGCGCATGATTGGACACAACACATTCCGGAACCTATCCCTGCAGCAGACGCGTATCAAGCCCCGGGACCGAGTATCCACTCTGTTGGAGAAGATTGGGAGCCGTCTGTTCTCGTCGCGGTCCTCAAAGGTATTGTGCCGCAATGCGTGATACTCGAAATTTGCAGAAGAGTTTTTCTTTTTGTTGTTGTTGTTGTTTGTGTTGTCGTGTTGTCGTGTTGTTGTTGTTGTTGTTGTTGTTCTTATTGTTCTTATGGTTCTCGGTGTGGTAGCTGCCTTCAGTAGGCTGTGCCAAGTGGCGTGTGTAACGTGTGCTTGCAACTCAAAGTACCTTGGTGCACACATACTCAGTTTGTGGGCACACATCCCCTCCTTCTCAACCAGTAACAACGCATCATTAATCTGTTTTCAACAAAAACACAATCGCAGGCGGAAATTTCTCTCATACACGAGATTGAAACAATGACCACTCTTCGGCATCCAAACATCGTACTCTTTATGGTGCGGTGTTTCTGTGCGGCCACACACACACAAAGCACACACACATTCAATACACACACAAAGCACGCACGCATTCTCTCAATACACACACACAAAGCACACACACATTCTTGTCAACACACACACAGTTTTTTATGCCATGTTATCGCCTTATATGGATGCGATGGTGGCGATCCGATTGTATTGTGTGCGCATGCATCAATGCCAAGCCTGTCACGTTCGATATTTGTTAGTTGTTTGTTGTTACCAATACCATCTTTCTTTGTGGGATGTGTGTCTCACGTGAGCTTCACAACCCACCCACAAGGCACAAAAATGTCATCAACCGAGTCTACTTAATTGCAGTGCTGACTTTTACCTGCTCTGTGCTTGTAATACCCACACGCGTTTGCTGCTTTATAGGGCGCCTCTGTGCAACATCCGAATGTCTTTGTTGTCACAGAGTTCATGGAAAACGGTTCGTGTTGTTTTCGCCACTTTCTCGTTCAGTATTGCATTGGTTTTATTTCCATTGTCTTGATCTCTGAAACTGCACTGCCAGTATGTAATTGAGTGAGAACTGAAAGAACGAAGCCTCGCGCGTCCACTCAAACAGCACTGATACTGATTGTATAACTTCTACACCAAGCGCTTTTCCCCAGTGTGTTCGTTCGTTGCAAGCACAAAACCACGACATTTCCCTTTGTCCCTCGAGAGTTACCCTGCCTATCTTAGTTCGCATGCACAGCGACAAATGTCACTCACCCCCCCCC
>CALSCR010002800.1:0-12924 GCA_943704495.1 Pigoraptor chileana | reverse complement strand
CAAAAGTGATTGTGAATTTTACGGTGTACACCGCAAAATTAATTTGAATTTTGCTGTACAGCCACCGCAAAATTCCACTACCCCCTATAAGTACCCTTGCCTCGGCTGAGCTATTCTCAAGTTGGCCCTGTCACGTTCAGTGACATGCGGTGTGGCGGTCCCATGACATGTCGGCATGCTCAGTCACGTCATGCCCTGACAACTGACACGCACGCAGTCTGACTCCCATACGAATGCTTTCACAAATCAGTATAGTTTTACCCGCGGCAGGCCTAGAAATTCGCGGGCTTTTCATTATTGAAAAAGACAATTGGTGCAGTCTCCTTTGCCACTGATCAGATCCCGAACGCGGTGTCTGAGCTCACCCGAGCCGTTTTCAGCCGGAACCCGTTCGATGAGCGGTCAGGTCGCAGCTAAACAGCCACTGATTTCAGGTTCATGCTCGATAAGAGCGCTGCATGGTTGGAAAATCTCGGGACACGACCAAAGAGCGAACTGTCCATGAAGACACGCGCGAGTCCGTGCAACATCAATGGGATGACATCTTCGGAATCAACCAAAGGCTCGAATGGAGTCGGTCGTCGACGTCGACGGCTTGTCATACTTACACTCCTGGGTTTCTTCGGCCTTACATTTACCCTTTCGGTTTTATGGAAGCGGCTGCCTGCCTATTCAGCCAACCCGGACAGTGCCAGCGTCGCTCTTCCTGACAGCCTTATAGATGGCAATGGGTCGCCTGCTCAATGGTCAGACTTGCCGCCGGACCTGATGTCCGGGCTGGCGCTTGCATCCAACAACGGACGGCCGCACGCCGCCGCCGGCCAGAATCCACAGTATACCACTAGTATCCACCCCGCCGGCACTGGCAGGTCAGTGAATGATGTCACTGAGAGCACCAACCACTGATGCATTAATTGTATATTGAATGGATTTCAAGCTTCACATCCATACTCTTTGATTCCATCGCAATATTATGGGGTGCCTTCATTAAGTTGTCAGATGACCACCAAATGAATGACCTTCGATCTACAATCATGACGTGTATACTCATATTATAATTGTTAATCACTCAGCTGCACACCGCTCCTGAGCTTTTGAATGCCAGGCTGTAATGACAAGGGCCTATAAGCACCCTTGGTAATGAGCGTAAAAAAAATGTGAACCGTCGTTTGATCTCTTGTATGGCTAATTGTTATGTGCGGTGGCTCCTCCAGTTCGGCGCCGAGCGCATCGCCAAGTTCACCTGCGACATCGACGGCTTCACCTAGTATTGACAGCGTGCTCATGCTGCACTGGACGCCGTGGTGTCTACAGTACAGCTCCGGCCCGTTCGGCCCCATGCAAACCACACGGAAGTGCCCGATATCTATGCCCCAATCCGGCGTCCCCAACCAACCGTCATCGGCGGAAACGTTCACCTGTTCTGCCACCGTTGACCGTGCACGGCTGCGTGAGGCTTCGCTCGTGCTCTTTCACGTCCCCGAGGTGACTACCTTCAAGCCAGAGGACTATCCTTCGGAGCGATACCCGCATCAGCAGTGGCTCTGCTACTCGATGGAGTCGCCGTCAAAGACCAGGCCGCAGCTCGCAACCGCTTCATTCATGTCAATGTTCAACGCATCGTCAACGTACCGTGTGGACTCGGATTTTCCGATTCCATACGGCCCTCCATCAGCCGAAGCAATCTTGAACGCACCATTTGTACCGCTTTCGGAACGGAATTCCGATGTGCCAGTTGCCTTTATCGCGTCCTATTGCGACTCGCCAAACGGGCGCACGGCGTATGTTGCGGAACTCATGCGGCACATAGGAGTCGCATCGTATGGCAAGTGCCTGAACAACCGGCCCGGCGGGATATCCGCACGCGACCACATTGATCGCGCGGACACGGATCGGAAGGTCAGCCACCACAAGTTCATGTTGGTTTTTGAGAATGGTCACTGCGGCCAGTACATTACCAATCAATTGGCCAATGCGCTTATTGCCGGTGTTGTCCCCGTGGTATGGGGCCCAGAAGACCACAGCGACTACGAACGGTGGGCACCGGCCGAGGGTGCGTTCATATTTGCCGGGGACTTTGCAAGCCCCCGTGATCTTGCCGCGTATCTCAACATGCTGAACGGGAACGATGCGCTTCTTTTGCCATTCCTGCGCTACCGACTGGCCAGCAGGATCCTCAACCCGTCGTTTGGCGCTCCCACATATCCATTAAACGATTTCTGTGGAATGTGCAATGCTGCAAGGCGCGCCGCGGCCCAGCTGCCGGCTTCTATTACGGGGCGCACGACGCCGCCGCCAGACTTGAGCTGCAACACTACCGAGACCGCCATGAATGACAAGCTGCGACCAGCCAGAATGGGCATTGAGACGGTCCCGCTGACGCCTTTTGCGTTGTGCTTCAACGCATCATATTCGCACTTAGGTGCGGATACATCAGATATCGCGATTGCGCGTGCCATATTCAGGACTGCCCCACGAGGCGCACCACTGGCAATGTACTTTGCAGGTGGTGTTGTGGCGACCGCAGATAACGCCCGGTTGATTGCGAATGCCATTCTGCGGGAAGGGGTTGCGCTTCAGTCGTCGCCGCAATCGAAACGAATATGGCTCAGCACCCCGTTGAATTGGGCGGAGGAGGATTCGTCCGACAGCCAGTGGGTCGTGGCGCTTCAGTCATTTCGCCACTTGCAGCCGCTGCTGCACGCCTTCGCAGTATCCCCAGACGACACCGTCCCTCAATACCTTCCGGTCGTGCGGCATGCCCTGTTTGACTGGTACAATTTTCACGTCAGGCGAGCGACTCCGGGAAAATCCGAGCATGCATGGCAGCCATCAGTCGCTGGTATTCGTGCATTCTACCTGGCGTTTGTGATAGATACCATGAGGCGGCGTCCTGTCCACCTGGCGTACGTGGTGACACAAGAGATGATTGACCTTCTCGATCTTGCACGCGCCTGCGTCGAGGCCCTACGTCGCATTTTAAACGACAAAGTCGCGGCCACCATCGCCTCACTCCCTGCGCTGCTGGGAGTGGCCGCGTTGGCACGTGCACTGCCGGAGATTGATGGGTCCGACAATGACTATCAGAGGGCATCGAAGGGATTCCGTGACGTCATGGAGGCTTCCAATAGCGTGCAAGTGGGCGACGATGCACAATCTCAACAGACCGAACTCGAGGCCGTGTATGCCACGAATGTGTTCAGCGGAGACAAGGAGGTGACGGCGCTGATGACGCAATTGCGGGGCAGGATCGGAAGTATCGCGACTTCGCACCTGCCGGCCTTGAAAGTAGATAACGCAACCGCCAAGTTGATATACGCGGCGGGGTTTAACAGGGTCGTGAATGAGTCGGTGTTTATGGATCACGCTGCGGGCGCTCAGCGTGTGCAGCGTATTGCCAATGAGAGTGCGGGATATTACACAGGACGATGGCTCAACAACACCGATCACAGGGCACCCCGCTTCATCGACCGGCCCACCGGTGTTGCACGCGAGCTGCTTCGCACTGCCTTCAACGGGACGTGGATTCACTTCTCGGGATGCTCCACAACGCGATTCTTATTTGGTGCAATGGTGCGCCTTCTTTCCAATGCGCTCGGCGCCCGTGTGCCTCAAATCTATGAGAAGGAGATGGATGTCTGCTGGCAAGAGTATGCTCGTAATTGTACACTGTTCAAGAACGTGACTTACTACCATACTCTGCTATGCCAATGTCGTACGGCGTCGGCAGCCGTCCCCATAACCGTGGCAGTGGATGATGTTGAATATGCAGCCGTTTCTCGCAAAGAAGCTGTGGAACTCCTTCGTTCGAATCGCGTCATGAGCGCGTTAGTAAACTACTCGGATCATGTATGCGACGCACAGTCATCTCCTCAATGTAGGCTGGGAATGGACCCATCTACGACTCCGATTCGGCGAGGCGCCGTCAGCGTCCTGCTAACTTACCGGTGGAAGGAAACGTCGTTCGACGAGCCGATTGACCGCGATCTGATCGGCACTCTCATGCGCGAGGTTGGAATGGACAGGCCGCCAGATGTGCTTGCTGTCAATGCAGGGATTCATGCATTCCACGTTTACAAGGGCCCCAACACCCCGTTCCTAGATGATGGACTGGTCCCGCCGGAAGAAATTGAGAAGTACTTTGCCGGTCTTGTTCGGTTTGTTGATGCGCTGCACTCTGGCCCTTCAGATCTCGCTGATCAAGTTACTGGAAAGGCTGCCGACCCGCCCCCCCCTCCCAGTTCGCTTCACCATGAAAACGCGAGAAGCGTCGACCTTTGGGGACACATGCCTGATGTGGAGGGGCGAAAACGATCGAGGCCTGCGCGATAATGGAAACGGACAACTCGAGTATAGGCGTGCATTTTTTAGGTTGCTGTCGCGCCTGTCGATGGAATTTATTGCTCGCAACGGCGGCGTGATTGCCGATAACACCCCGTTCACTGAGCGAAATGTGGTTTCGGATGCGCTTCACCATGATCCGATGACCCACGTGCTCAATGCAGAGGTGATGCTTGCAGCCATTGTCGACGGTTGCTTTGCTCGGAAGCCTAATGGTGGTCTCTAAGCTCAGTCAGGCCGGCGGCAGCGCTTATGTCGTCAAATGAATGCACTCAGAGCGGTGAGCCGGCTGAATGAAAGGGAAGACTCGCTATTGAGCCGAGACCGCCGTACCCGTTAATACATGTACAGTGCCGCTTATATTATCTGATAGCGGCGGGCGGCAATTGAAAGTGAAGTGCGCGTAATCGCATGACCATCACGGATTCTGCCATGCGCTGTCAATGAGTTCAGATCGGCGAATTGCTTTAACTAATTAGAATTGAAACTTTATTCTTTGGATGAACTGAATGTGCGGTCACGGCAGGGTGTCATGATGGACTGTAAGTTGCACGGCAGACGTTCAGTACCGCTAACATTAACCCTCCCACAGAAGAATGAAATGAAATAATCAGGCTAAATTAGAGAGAAAGGAAAATTAACTATTTTTGACTGAATTCAGTTGGGCGAAAGTGTTTTTCGCGGCTCACTCGCGACTGATCGGATGGGTGCTGTGATTGACGACACTGATGAGTGCCGTGCATGTGCACACTGGCCCAGACTGAGTGCACTGATGAGGCCGTGACTGACGGCCGCAGTGCATCGCATTGATGGATTACAGGCATTGGAACCATTCGCCGACGGACTGCAATAGTTATAGTGAATTGAGTTTTTTCAGGTTATTCTTACCAGTAGCGGGACTATCACTGAAGCACTACTGTATATCGTCCCGCGGCTGACCCCGGCGTTCGATTTTTGCCCGATTTCATTTCATCACATGGTGGGGAGCAGCCACACCTGCCGTTTCATTCTCTTTCACGGAAATGACAGTCTCCGTACAGTACAAATTGAGTACTGCATGTCAGCTACTACCCAGTTGTTCATATTGCCGACACATGCATCCACGGCCCACTGACGCCGCAGCCTGCCGTGGGCCCGCCGCCCGGCACTGAACTGATGCAACCGACTGTCATGTATAGTACTGATCAGCTTGTGTGGAGCGCGCTGGGTTACGGAAAGTCGCATTATTCTGGAAAAAACTTGGGATTAAGTGCCGATACAAGTTGAACGAGGCCGACAAAGATCTGGCCGTGCCGACCGCGGCTGGCCGGACTGCCGTTGCTGATATTCGGTCCCTCAAAGACGCCGGTCACGTGATCGCCGCAATTTTTGGCTTTGACACATTACGACCACGCAGCACTCTGCTTAAACCTACAGTGGGCGGTATGTCATGAAAACACCGGTTCGGGATGAGTACATAACGCCTTGCTACGAGCTTTTGGAAGCGGTCAGCGAGATCAACTACATTTCCGAGTTCCTCAACTGGGTGCTTCTAGTGATTATAATTGAAGTTGTCGTATTCACCGTATACTTGGACTCACACAAAGTTTCACGGAAACATACACAGACACAAACACACACATGTACGCACGCGCCGCCCCAACGGCGAAGAAGATACCAAATATATGAACACTTTGTCTACAAAACAGAACTGAAAGGAAGGCACGCCGCAAACGAGCGAGTACACAAGACACAGAAATACAGACACAATGCCACGGGAAAACGTATGCCCATCTTAAATCTGCTGCACGTGAGCAGCATGTGGTCGTTACATGGCGCCAGCGCTGAGTCGCCAAGCCTCCCTCACGTGATGGCCAAACACGCCAGTCACGACTTGAATCCCACGTTCCAGGCGTCGTCAGGGGCACTCACGGGCAGGGTGGGTGCAGTTACAGTTCGTACCATTTCTTCGCTGCCTGCTTTCGGTTGTGCTCCTTGAGCTTGTTCACCCAGTCCTCTGCGTCCGCGCGCATGGCCTCGCTCTTGTTCTCCAGCTGACCGAGCTTTTCCCCACGCTCTTTGAGTGCCTGTCATGCCACACACGCACGCACACACGCACCACACACAATCGTAATTTGTACAAACAAACGAATGAAAACGGCAGGATACAAATGAAATTGGTGAGACAAAGTGCACAAAGCGTGAGAAAAAAAGCACAAATCACTTCAAAAGGCAAAAAGGGGGAGAACAGAGCTTGAACACAATCTAAGGGCTGCGCCACTCACATCCTGTGCATGCTGGAGAGTGCCTTTAATCGAGCCTGCCTCGGCTGCAACGCGCTCAGTGTTTCCGGATGCCCTCTCTTCTCGTTTTCGTGCGAATATGTCGTTTGCACCAGGATCAGGGATGCCGACTACAATACACGCATTGTGTTGTGTTGTGTTGTCGTGTTGTTGCGTTATCGCGTGTTGTTGTGTTATCGTGTGTTGTTGTGTTATCATGTGTTATCGTGTGTTGTGGTGCATCGTGTGCAGCAAACGAACAGCGTTAGGTTCGGCGCAGCAATCAGATGGTTCTGTCCATCCAGTCACACGAGACTATATCCGCATGACACACGCGTTTGAACACCCACATAAACAGGAGAACAGATAATTCCCCACAAACATACGTAAAAACATAAACACACTCCCACTCCCACGCACGCACACACACGCATACACACCCACCCACACGCACGCACACACACACCCACTCACATAGCTCTTCCCGGTCGAGTGCCGATGCACCGCCAAACATTCCACGCAACAGCCCCCCCGACGGCTTAGGAGGCATTTGCTTTGAGAGAAACACTTTGCAAGCGTCGTAATCGACGTCCGCACTGAAAGAGAGAGGGAGGGGGGAAGGAGAGCGCAAATTAGCGAGTGCGTTAGAAAGAGAGAGCAAGCACATGATATGTGTACGCATGTGCGTGTATGCGAGTGTGTGCGCGTTTGCAGTGCGTGCTGTGTGTATGCACTGCAGAAAGACTTACTGGGAGTCATCCTCGAGCACTGCAACGCGTTGGAGCTGCGACCAAGGTGCCGCGAGAACCACGCGCCCGTTCCGCGAGATTGAGCTGCGGTTGAGACAGCTGCAGTGGGCAAAAAACAAGTGTCAAGACAGCACAGGCCACAATAAACAAAGATGCATGCACCACGCGCGAATAGATGCAGCACATGCACACACGCATATGCATAACAGGCACAGAAGTCGTGCACACCGCATTCAGATAGATACATAAAGGAATTTATACACATATTTTGTTTCACACAAATGTAACAAAGAAGAAACCAAACCAGCACAGCGACACACCATACGGGGGAGTATTGACGCCGCGATAACGTACCCAAACCAGTTTTCGTCGCAGCATGGTCCATCCAGGAGGGGCCTCAGATTGAGCAGGCCATACACAAGGAATCGCCCGGTGTTTGTTATGCAGCCGAGACACGACTCGTCTGCAAAATGAGCACAGACACGGCATACACACACACACAAGACAGCCGCGCAAGGTAACATTAAATGTTAGCAGCAAAAAAACAACAATCCAACAGTGAACTGAAAAAATAAGGAGTACGGAGGATCACAGCAGACAATTCTATAATTCCAAACAAACCAAAAGGAGAAGAAAAAGGAAGCTCTGTCGAAACAGATTCACACGCAAGGACAGACGAAACATTGCCCACCTCCAATGTCAATCAGGCCAGACTTGACAATGGTACCGCCATCGTCCACCTCGATCTTATGTAGACGATCCTCCCCGGGAAGCACAACGACCCGCACATTGTGCGCGCACGTGACCACCGCAAACTGGTGCTCACCGGACGCCTTCTTCACCGCGGCAGACAGACTCACATTGCTTCCGCTCAGAGCCGACATGGCAGCCAGATTGGATCCAACCGCCGGAGAGGGCTGTGGGGGAGGAGGTACGTCTCCACTCGCGTCGCCGTCCTCCTCCGCGATGATGCATATCGACGGTCCAACGTTTGCAGCATTGCATCCGTCTTGTCGTTGGGTGTTCGGCATGGCAATTGCAGCGGCTGCTTTCATGCCTGCGGCAACCGTGTCGTCATTGGGGCTGTTGCCGTCGTCATTATCCCACAGTGCCGTCGCCGCCTTAAGGGGACTTCCGCACTTGTCGAGAATGTCGATGGCCAGAATCGGCGATGGGTTTTGAAAGTAAAAGCAAATGGCTGCATGCGAGAAAGAGACGAGAGAAAGACAGATTGTGAGATGGGGAGATGGGGAGACGGATGAAGGAGTGAAGTCAGTATCTTGGGTGAAATAGCTATGGACTAAACATATTATAGAAGCGAAGTCGGACAGCTCTGAGGATGAAATGGCGCCCATTGTAAGACAAACACTGATAACATATAAATATACAGACACATACGCGCGCGCGCACGCAGACACGGCTCCACTTGGCACACGCGATTGAACTAGATTGGAAAGGCTACCCAGACAACAGATAAATTCCGATTCATCACAGCGGTTGTGCATTTTCTCACCTTGGTCCAGACGATAGGACGATGCACCCGCGACGGGCGACATGCTCTCCGAAATTGTGTACACAAAAAAGCCTCCGTTCGCAGAACCGACAAGCAGCACCTGGGAATCGGTGAGGTCTGTGCGAAAAGAGTGCGAGAAATGACAACGTCCGTAAATGTGTGTGTGTGTGTGTGTGTGTATGTGTGTGTGTGTGTTGCAGAGGGGAGGAGTAATCGAGACACGTAACCACACACACACACAACACACATAAAGTCTACAAATACAACCGCCGGAACGACGCAGAGACGTGCGAATGTCCATTCACTTCTACATGGCACACATACACACGCACACACACACTCATATATATATTTCATATCCATAACCACAACATAGACAATACAATACAAAATAGAAACTCACCCTCATCACGTGCGAATATCTGGTTAAACGAGAGGCACATGACCTTATCCGTCGCTGATTCCGTGCACAGTTCACGGCCTAAAACAATCGCGCGGTTCACATAATTGAGTCAGTCTGGACACCGATGGCAGACACCAATATATCGATACATATATCCTCTTTCACATTTCCATACAGTGTCACTGTCATCATACACGCACAATCTACACTGAAATACTGAATCTGTTGAAGAGCGCGAAGAGCGAGAGACAGAGCGAGAGATATAGAGTGAATGAGACAAGAAAACTTACTAGGGAAGTCAAAGTGCGACAGGCACAAGATGCACTTGTGTGCGTTGACGTCAACCACTATGAAACCTGCGGCATCCGCAATGGCCACACTGCAACGCGTGTTCAATCAGGGAGGCAGATGCATTGGAGGCCGGATTAGGCAATGATAGGCCGGTTAGCACAGCCACACATACAGGCACACACACACACACACACAAATCAACAAAGACAACACTCACAGTCCAAGGGCCGAATGCGCCGCAAGAGCCGAAATTTTTCCGACGCGCAAATCAGTGTTCCACTCATATGAAATCACGTGACAGATAGGAAAGAAGCCGGGGTGGAACGAGTACACCCGCTCCACGGGCGGTGCAGACGGCTGATCTTTTTCCTTGTCCGCGGACACATCAGGTGCATTCCCGGATGGTGACATGGCGCGCGGGGGAGTCGACGAGGGGGGTGCGGCTGAAGACGACTGTCCTCCCCTAAGTGCATCCGGCTGTGACGCACTCGCGGAAGGCTGCTGCTGCTCCTTTCGTGCGGGGGTGGGACTCAGCGTGAGGGCAGGGCTCTTGTTGGGCAGCGTGGACGCCCGCGTGAGCGATGGACTGCCGACTGGGGTTGTTGCCACCACTGCCGCAACAGCCGCTGTCACTGTCTTCATGCTGGGTGGAGCGCTTTCTCTGCCCTTTGTCTGGTCTGCATCCGACGCCTGCTTATCGAGCTCTTCTTCCTCGAGCGTCTTTGCATTTGCAAACAGCCACGCGGCAGCCTCGTTCATTGTGCCGGATGTGCTGCCAATGGCCTTGACACACCACTCCTCACTGAAACCGAGTCGCTTGAGTGCCCCAATTCGCTCCAATCGCGCAGCTGCGGCGGGGTCCGTCGTTGCGGGCGTCGGGGCGGATGCGGGAGCACTGAACGGCTGAGCGGATTGCCCCACAGGTGCTGCGGAGGGGGGCGGAGAGAGTGCTGTCGCACGTGCGTCGCGCAGGGAATCTTTCGACGCCTGCTGCTTCAGGACCTTGTCATTGCGAACGCGCCTGGAAATGACGCACGTCTGACGGAGGCAGGCAATAGCAATGGTGTGTATATTTGTTGGAAAACAAGTAGTTGGCATCAGTTGGTGTTGTGATGACTCAGTTCGGCTGTGTGGTGGTACGCGTATCATCGATTCCAACAGCACAGCCTACACGAATTTGCTGCATGCAGACTGATTCATTGGCTACAAAAGTGATGCATTTTTGCAGACGTGATGCACAATTGCGCTTCTCATGACACGTACCTTCCACGGAGCTTCTTTGTGCGTCACGGAAAATCCAAAGACAAGGACATCACCGTTGCCAAGAGCGATCGTCAGTCTGCGGCTGTAGACACAGAGACGGATGCAACGGACTGCAATGAGGCCCTGAATCGACTGGCTTGATGCTGCCAGTAGTGTGCCAACAGAGAACGAGTACAGCAGGTCCAGCGAGGCTGCGGGAAGTGTGTAGTTTGCAAAGAGGGGTACAATGTATATATAGAAGACGAGGTGAGGATGAGAGTAGATGAAATAGTAGTATGATATATATATATACGTAAAGAAGAGACAAAGTGGGGAATGGGGAAAGTGTTCGATTGCGTAGTTTAATTGACGGCAAATGCAGCTAGAAAACGATTGAGGCAGGCAAGAAAAGAGAGCTGCGCGTTGGCAGGATGGTCCCACACACACACACACACACACACACACACAAATGTTGACCACACATCAGTGGGGTGAGTGCATATCGATGAAAGTATTAGTGTGCCTTACCGCAAGAACAGTCCCAGAAGCGCAACGTTCCGTCCTCGTGTCTGACAGAGCGAATGAGCGTGTACGCACATGTGTGAGTGAGCATGTACGTACATGCGTGTGTAAGGGTTAGATGAAGGGGCTAATGTACTCTCATAAAGAACACGCATGCCAACCCGTCGGAAAAGGGCGCGAAAGACTGCCGTTGCTACGGAGCCATACACACACACACACACACACACACAGCCGTGGAGCACAAACACGCGGAATGGAGACAGCACGCTCTGATGTCCCAGAGTGCAGCAGCGGTGGAAGACATACACAATACAAAAGCATAGTCTTTCTTTTTCTTAAGCACAAGCATATCGATTCAAACAACACAAAACGGAGACATGCGTGAGATTCATGTCAGCTGTGTACATGGATGCAAAGCGCACAAAGAAAAAAAGACAGGGAACGGACAATTGGACACTAACCCAGTGACGAGGAGTGAGTCTTGTGGACTCGGCACGGATTTAGGCGGCACGCCACCAAACACCGGCCAGGGCTGATCACGTGACGATTGTTTGATTTGACCCGCAAAATAATATATGCACGGATGTATAATACAATCGCCACAAAGCAAGAAATGGGATCGAAAACCAAGGGAAGATATAAGTGGCAGAGACCCACAGAGGCACATCAACAACAGTGACAGACAACATAAAACATAAAACATGCACACATTGATATGAAGTTTGCAGACGAATGGTATTCAACATGGCTAGCTTGAAATAAGATGAGGGGGGAGAGGAAGCTGGATTAAGATGCTATTAAACATGGCTAGTTTGTTTGTTAACCAATTACCCTTCCTCCATTTTCACGCAACATACGCACCCTTGGGCTGTGGAAATGTGACTCGCTCTGCTTCTTCCCAAGCGCAGCAAGATCGGCAATGAATTCGGTGGGACAATCCATGTATGTCTCCAGCGCCGTCACGCCCGCGCGATGAAGCTCCAGTCCGTATGGAAGCGAGAAGAGTGGGAGTCTGACATAAAGAAAATAACGGGGGAACAGAAGGACCGATTCATGATTAATGCTATATGAATAAAAACCCAGAGTGAAGCAACGGAGGATAGGCAGAATTAATGATCAATGCTGTGGATAACAACACAAACGTTGCGGATGTGTGTGTTCGTCTGCACATTTTTTGTTTTGGTGTTTAAAGGAAATATATACGGACGGACATTAAGTCTCTGGCGCAATGCTCCCACACCACACACACAGAAGGAGAAAGAAGAAAGTCGCGTGTTGTGCTAGTGTGCGGGCGCCCAATACCCACCCTTTCGAGACGAGGTCGATGGCGAGTATGCGATCCTCCATCACACATATGACAGACGTCGGGTTTTGCACATCTGCAGCCAAAAGGGATGCAATCGGAAGGAACATTAACGGGTGTGTGCTGCAATGTTGCAGTGTTGCGCGCAGTGTGTGTGCATGTGTGTGTATTTGTGCATGTGTGTGTATTTGTGCATGTGTGTGTGTGTGTGTGTATGCGTGTGGGTGTGTGTGTGTGTGTGTGTGTGTGTGTGTGTGTGTGTGTGTGTGTGTGTGTGTGTGTGTGTGTGTGTGTGTGTG
>CALSCR010002797.1:0-14224 GCA_943704495.1 Pigoraptor chileana | reverse complement strand
GTGTGTGTGTGTGTGTGTGTGTGTGTGTGTGTGTGTGTGTGTGTGTGTGTGTGTGTGTGTGTGTGCGTGTGTTTGTGTGTGTGTGTGTGTGTCTGAGCACGATGTGTGCGCGTCTGTGTTGGTACGTGGGTGCAGAAATCATGCGAATATCCAAAGGTCATCACGCAGCTGCTAAGTGTAAGCTGTCGTTGCACTCCTCGTACTTTATTTGCAAAGGGGCTGGAAATTCTACTTGAGGACGACGGCCGCCCTGAAGTCATCGCAGCCGATACGAGCCGCGACGGCAGTTGGGTCAAGCTGCGTCTGCGCCAAGGCCCTGGTTCGGGTCCCAGGGGTGACGTTGATTTTTTCCTCCAATCGCTGAATGCCATGATGACACCGCGCCAATTCCACATTGCGACCGAGGTGATCGAGGCGTACTTTGACGTCAGTGGGACGCCAGCGTCTCCCTTCGACAGCCGTCGTGACTCTGGCCTGCCGCTCTCATTGGATGCCCAGAACCCTGCTTCCGACGCCGCCGTGTCGCACAACAAGAGCCTGAGACCAGACGATTTCGGGAAGATTGAGCGGCTTCTGCAGCAGTACCATGCGCAGCCAGACCGCAAGTCGGGGAAGTACACTTTGGGTGCAGACGGCCTCATTGGAACCTCCATTGGGAGCTCCGGCAGGTTCGGTGACTCCAGTGCATATGCCGATGACGACGACACTGGCGATTTCAATGAGGATGACGTGTTTTACGAGCTGAATGATGACGCGTTTGCGTGTGCGGGTCCAACAAGCAAGGCGGCGGCATCCCCTCCACATCACGTGAGACCACATCAGGGCATGGGACACAGCGACGTCCCAGTGGATTCACGGAGTGCGGGAGCAGAAGGGGCGCCCGCCGGAACAGCTTCAACGCCCGCGCAAGCCGAGGAAATTGCATTCCAGTGCAAGCTTCAGGTGCGCGCGGCCATTGTAGCACTCCTGCTTGAGGAGCCGTCTTCTCACCAATCCCTCAAGTCGCTCTCGGAACTATTCTTCGCCCGCGCGGCATCGCGCCTTGCATCTGGGTCCCTGTCGGGGTCGGCCTTTGGCCCAGGGCATCCGGGGTCTGCTGGTACTCTTTGCAATGAAAACCACGTTATTGCCGAGCTCGCACACATTGTCGCCAAACACAGCGAGTCCCTGCTGAGGAGCAAGAAAGAGCTTTCTGTCGGCGCGATCATCATGCGGGAGGTCGTGAGGAGTGGCGATCGATCGACCTCGGCAACGGCACCCCCGCCATCCGTTTGCGGTGATATCGGTGGGGGGCTCTACACGTGTACAGACATTCTGCGGTTCGACTCGAACTTCGAGGTTCCTGGCGTATCGCCGGCAGGCATTCCAGACCACCCCCCGGCCTTTGAAGATGTCCGCGATCGCGAGTCTGGTGATACTGGAACGTCAGCGTCAGTTGGACCCCATGGGAGAAAGTCTCATGTGCCAGCATCCATGCACGCCAGCTCATCGCAGCGGGTGGCCACGCACGATCTGCGGGTGGTGGTGCAGTCGGTAGCAATGGGCAGCATTGTCGAGACAAGTACCGTCGTCACGCTGCAACCGCTGTTTGCAACGCTCGACTTGAATGTGATCAACCGACTCGTACTATACCTGGACAAGAGTCAGGTGCCCACGGGCGATCGAAGCACCTGCGAGGGTGGGGAAAACGCACGCGACGGCCCTTGCGGCAGAGACATGGAAGACTCGCTCGAGGGCCTGAATGCGCACAGAGCCTTTGACCAGATCATGAACGAGTACCAGCGGCAGCAGAGCATTACCGTCCAGGCGAATCCCCCGCGGACTACCGTCCAGGTGCGCATACCCTTTGGTCGCATTGACATTGCCTTCCCCGTCATCGACATGCGGCCCGCTGCAGAGAAGGCGAGCGAAGCGCCTGCCCCAATGGTCCATCCAGAGAAGCTCATTGTCGACATTATTCGAGCGTCGCTCAACTCGGAAGCGTCGCCGCACGCTGCCCGAAGCAGCATCCTAGTGTCGGCAGACCACATGGAGATGTACTTCAAATCGAAGGCTGCGGGAGAGCCACCCGTTTTCATTGCGGGTATATATCCCGTCGGTCTTGAGTCAGGAGACGCCGCTCTTCCGAATGTTGAAATCAGCACAAAGTCTCTGGCATATGCGCCTATAGATGATGACGAGCCGGACAAGAGAGGAACGTCGACGCCGCGCAATCTCGGGGACGAAGAAGGCCCCGACCTTGGATCGGATGATGCCGATGGCAGCCCCTTTTCTACTCTTTACACAACCTTTGAGGGTGAGGAGCAGGCAGTTATGTCTGCCAATGCTGCGGACATGGATCGATTCCAAGCAGCCGCAATCCAGTCTTCCACAACATTTGTACAGCTGAGCCTCCCGTGCGTACTCGCAGCGCTGCCGCGAAACGTGCTCGGCGCCTTCTATGACCGCATCAATGACCTGTTGCTGTGGGAGCCGCTTCCGGGGGTGTTTAGAAGCGGCGCTGACGACGGGCCGGTCTCAGAGCTTGGTGCCGCAACAGTCGAAACGTTTGCATTGTGCGGGTCACCTTCGTCGCCGTCATCGTCTGAGGACGAGAACGACGAGCCCGCTCGCGGCGCCGCTTCTCACAGCGGCAAGGCGACGGGCGTCGGCGGTCTCCATCGACGGAAGAAGGCTGCGCGTCTGAAGCCAAAGCTCGCGCTTCCGTCATTCATGTCGCTTGCCGTGACCATATCCAGGGCTCGCCTCGAGCTGTCGGAAAGCGAGCCTATGTTGGGATCCGCACGGCCGAAGCGCTACATTGCTGACGTGTCGGACGCGCACATTTTCACCGTGGTGGATCACATGGGCACACCCAAGCGCTATATATGCATCAACGTGGATGACCTCGAGGTTTTTGACGACGTGGCTGCAAATTGTGGTATGGCTTCGGAAGGCGCGGGCGGGATTGTCGAAAGAATTCCGATTCTCTACAAATCGGAAAATCTGTCCGGAGTGCCGGGTAGCCCTCCGATACTTGCAGTGACGGTCATGATACTGCCGGACTATGCTAAACGTACGAAGGAAATGAAGGTGTCTGTGGACTTCAGTGGCGTGACCCTCCTCCACGCGATGACGCCGGATGCGGAGGAGCACTGGCTGTTCCACATTATCGAATACAGCACGCTGGTCGACCCGTTCGTGCCGGGATACGTCCCCTTTGTCCAGTTCATGAAGATGTACGTCAACGTCGCGGACCTCAGCATCGACTACCGGCCCCGGTACATTCCTGGTCGCGCGCTGCTTCGTGTGGGCAGTGTGCGCATGTCCAGCAACGTCGTTCCGGAGTCGAGCGATCTGTTGCTGCGGTTTCTGTTCCAGGATTCATCATGCCTCATTATTGACGACGCGCGCTATGTGCGCGAATGGACCCACACTGACACCGAGGGTATGTCTGCGCTCGGCAGGGGAGTGTACGCCACCGTGCAGGCACCCAGGTACCCTCCGCGCAACCCCATCGCATACTGGGAGGCACGAGGCTTTGTTCAGGTGGTGTCCATGGGCTATCTGGATCTGCTTATTCGAACCAATTCGGCCGGCGGACTCCCGAAGCTCAGCGTGGAAATCACCAACAACATGCTGAACGTGCGCACGTGCGCGGATTCCTTCCAGGCGTTTGTGGACATTCTGTCATACTACGCGGGCTCTGGTGACCTTGTGGCGGCCATGCTGCCTGTAGACGGCGGTACGCCGGTGGATCGCCCTGTGAAGCCCACATCGGCAACCGAAGATGTCGATGCGGACGTATTTTACGATCCGATCGCAACAGCCCTGACGCCAGCCGCCCCCGGTGCACCCGTTGCGCCCGTCCCCGCGGACTCCATCGTGGATGACATGCTTGAAATGCTCGAGGAGAACGCCTTCGGTTTGTCTTTCGGCGGACCGCGTCCCGAAAATGTCCGTGCTAATCTCCTCCGGGGCGGGACAACCGCTGCCCAGGCCAGTGCCATAGGACCGTCGCACGCATCTGGAAGCAAACACGCACGCGTGCAGAAGGCGGGTGCGTCGGCAGCGATGGAGGGTGAGATAAAGGTCCCTGCGCCGCGGCGATCCGTCGATGTGTTTGCATCGCTTGACGAAGCGGACGGCGGCCTGGACTTTGTCGAGGACTTCTATGACGTGTCGCCCACGGCAACAGAGTCCGGGGACGAAGGCCTGCCCGTGCTATCGTCGCAGCTGAGCTATGCTGCTGATACTGGGGCGCCCATGGATGCCCCCCCGGAATTCGATTTTGACGAGTTTGACGATGATAATCCGCTCGCGGGTGCACTCGATGAGTACAGCGATAGTTCGCCGAGCAATCGCACGGATGGACTGCGCGCGTTCTTGATGGAGGAGTTTCGGGGGCCATCACTGTATCCGTCTATCTCTTCTGTATCTGGCTTGGTGCATGGCACATCCGGCGCCGACAAGACCCCGGATGACATTGTGCGTGTTCTCGACGGCGACGGACTGCTGAAGAACATCAGCGTCCATCATTTCGCGCAGCCGACCGCGGGTGAGCGCCTGGATAAGCTACGCCCGCCTAAGGACATGCCGGCGTCGCTCAATCGCATCATTGTTCGTGATGTGAATGTCACGTGGTCTCTTTTTGGAGGTTTTGATTTTGGCGGCCCTGTAACACCCGCCGGCGACGGACGCAAGGAGATGCCACTGTCCAAAGCTGCCAGCGCCGGCACATTCTGCGCTAGTGATGGCGACATGGACGGATGGATCACCCCTAACAGCATTGAATCGCCAGCAATGGACCGGCGGTCTGTTGGGCCGAACACGGGCACACGCGAGCGAACGAGGTCGGATGCAAGCATCGGGAGTGCTGAGAGGCAGCAGCGGATGTGCAGTCGCCGCACCGACGAGTGCGTGGAGCTCCAGCTGTCACACCTCAGCATTGAGCACGACGCCTTTGTCCCTGGAAAGCAGCATGCGAGTCGTCTGGTCGTTCTGCTGCGTGACATTGAGGTGCGCGATCGGCTGACGGCATCGCAGTGGAACAAATTCATGTGCTACATGCGCTCTGATCGCACGCCGCGCGTGTCTGGATCGGACATGTTTTCCTTTGAGCTTGTCAGCGTGCGTCCGAATCCCGCCATCGAAATTGAGGAGCTTCGGTTGCGTGTGACGTTGCTCCCCGTCCGTCTCAACGTGGATCAGGATGCATTAGACTTTCTTGTCAACTTCTTTGCCCATTCGGCGGACTTTGCGCGTGAGTACAAAAAGGGTGCGGATGAAATTTTGCGGCTGTTGAAGGAAGACGCGCACCAACGGACGCGCGTGCGAGAGGCCACCGAGGATGTGGACAGGGAAATTCCGCCGTCGTCCCGGGAGAGTGCTTCGGGTCAGCCGCTCCGTGGAGATGGACAGCGCTCACAGCAGACGGCGTCTAAGACACTGGCGTCGGAGCCCGCTTCGCCGTTTTTCCAGCACTGCGTTGTGGGTCCAGTGCACGTGCGCGTGGACTACCAGCCAAAGAGGATGGATGTCGACATGCAGAGTATTCGGTCGGGCAACTTTGTCAAACTGCTGAAGCTGCTGTCCATCGAGGGGTCGGAGTTGCGGCTGGATCCGATTCGCCTCTCCGGTGTGCAGGGATGGCCGCGTCTGGGCGAGGCAATGCTGGCAGCATGGCTTCCGCACGTGCGCACAACACAGATTCCCGGGATGGTTGCAGGCATACCCCCACTGCGGTCCGTTATGAACCTCTGTGCCGGCGTCGCCGATCTATTTGTTATTCCGCTGCGGCAGTACCAGACGGATGGGCGCCTTCTGCGCGGCCTTCGTCGCGGTGCCTTTTCGTTTGCGAGAACGGCCGGGCTGGAAACCATACACAACATAGCAAAGCTCGCCGTCGGTGCTCAGACCATACTTGAGCAGGTGGATGACATTGTGTCAGGATCGGAGACGGAGCGCCGGCGTCGTGCACTGGCTGCATCACGTGATGCAGACGGAAGCCGGCGGTCTGGCCAGCCGGAAGGCGTGAAGGAGGGCGTTCGCCTGGCATACGACAGCCTCGTGCGCAACGTGAACGAGGCGACAAGCACTCTTGTGTCCAGGCCCATCGAGGAGTATGCATGCACGGGCGCGCAGGGATACATCAAGTCGGTCATACGCGCGGTACCGGTGGCCGTAATCCGCCCTATGATAGGTGCCACGGAGGCAGTTTCGAAGACCTTCCAAGGTATTCGCAATGCTGTGGATCCGGATGCACGCATGGAGATGGAGGATAAGTACAAGCGCCTGTCTTGATTGCGCGGGGCTGAATTTAGTCCGTAGCGTTTGCAGGCTCGCCTGCCGTTGGAAGAACTCGGTTTTGATAATCCTGAGCCCTGATTAGAACTTACATAAGTCTGAAATATATTACGTTCAGAGTCGACGAGACCTCCTGGTCTTCAATCGACCTTATGTACTACTAGCAGTCATGAATTCAAAACGGCAGGGTCCGTTGGTGCATCCGATTATGTCGCACAGAAATAATTTATGTGCGACACCAATTTGCAATCGTAAGGGTTATGCATCTGTATTCAGTCAATTATAGTCCGATGGCCGGCATCGTGTTGGTAGCAGTACCGCTGACTCTCAGTCCCGGGCTCAGCTTCCGTTCAACTTGGTGGCTGCAGCCGAATGTCTATGATTACTCGCAGCATGTCAGTCAATGAAATCAATGTATTAATTTTTACGTATTTATTTACTAACCGTGAGTAAGTGGTGTCTGTTGTCAATTCAAACGAGTGCCGGCGAGTTAACTTCACTTATTTAACTTTGTTTGCTTTTTAATAGCATGTCTGCCGCGTGCCAATTCTCTTGGTCACCAGCCCTGTCATGGGGGCCGTAAGATTGTGATTTCTGTTAATTGTTATGATTGATTTAATTTACGCCAGTTGGCATGCCGACCACCCCGGCACGTAAGTTATGTATGTATCAAAACACAATTATGTAACAGGAGTGCAGCCAGTTCCTGTCTTCGCATTTATTAGTGCGGCCAACTATTAAGCTTAACTTTCACTCAGAAGGCCAACATTGGTCGGTCAACAAATAGTCCGGAATGCGGAACCTAACATGTCAATCGCGCCAGTCCGTGTCGACACGCCTAATACCTAATCATAATACAAGGTTCATTCGTGACGGGCCGCCCTCTGAGTCAGTCATCGCCAAAACGGCACAGTCTCATTCTTTTCAAATAAGAGAATTATAATGAATAGAATGATGCGGCACAGGAGATGACTTTAACACAGACTTTAAAAATACAAATGTAGTGCTGTCGAGACCCAGGCCACCAATGCGGTCAACGACATAAATTGCAGTCGAGTATAATATTATTTATAAATGAGCCGAGGCATGAGGAAACTTTCCCGCTGCCAACCGCTAACCATTGCTTACAGACACAGTCGCAGCCGACTCGCTGTCGCGTGGATATCGCCCGTAAGTCGAGATGGCATCCCTCCATGCATGCAGTCGCTCGCGCAACCACAGTCCGTCGGTGGTGTCCCATCCTGTTCGCTTATCAGAACCGGCGAAAATCCATGGAGTAGCCCACGTGATAAACGAGCTGATGTCGCGGTCACTGCATGCGCTAATCTCAACGGCCGGTGGGATGAGCGGGCGCCGCCCGTCCTCTTGATAGCGACCAGCAGACCTGGTAGATGGCGTCACATTCGGATGGCCCATCCACAAGGACCGACCCGGCGTCAGGAGCGCAACGCCGGACGCCTTCTCAGCAGGGGCTCCTGGAGGCAGCGACTGCGAAAGCTTAGTGGTCGATTCGTGCGCCAAATGTGCGCGGAAGAGTGATTGGTAGCACCTGGGGTCCGGGCTGATGCCTGACGCAAGCATGTGACGGAACCACGTTGCCGCACCCTCCCGGTCACCGATGCGGCCAAATGCACTGATTAGGCCCGTGTAGCCCATGAGGTCCAGCGAAAACGCAGGCGAAAGCACAGCGGGCCCGCCGCGTGCACTTTCAGCCTGTGCTGCTTCTGCTGCTTCCTGCCTCCCGGGGGAGCCAATATTACTGCGATCTATATTTCCTCGAGCCCCCCCTGTGGATGTCTGTGTCATCGACGACGACCGCGATGTCATGCGCATGGAACCCAGTCCTTCGCGCCCTGCGTTCTCGGCAAGCCACGCAGCAAAGTCAGGGCGGTTGTATCGCAGGGCACCTTTGAACACGGCATAGACATCGGCGCGGTCAAGAGGCTCGCCCCGCCAGGCGCAGAGCCGCGCAACCGATCCGAGCGCTTTGGCGTCGCCGCGACTGCCGCATATGCGCAGCAGAAGACGTCGGATGTTGGAATCCAGTCGGGGCGTGTCCGCGATGCAGCGCTTACTCCGTTGACTGTCACTCATACCTGGCGACGATGGCGTGACCGCTGCCCGCCGAGGCCGCCCGATGCGCGCTTCAAACGCCGCCCGGCACATGCGCTCCCACATCCATAGAGTCTTGCGAAAAGCGTCGAAATTGCCTCCGTTCACAAACAAAACGGCACATTCCGACATTGCCGCATCCGAAACATGCCGCGCAGCTTGTCCCCAGTCGTCTAGTCCAAGACCGTTCGTGCGCGCCAAGGCCTGCAGAGTCTTGTAATAGAGCGACACACTTTGGTTCTGCGCGGCTAGATGCAGATACGTGCGCGCGACTGTCGGAGGAATGGAGCGGCCGTCCTTCGCCATCGAGTCAAGCGACCACAGGGCTGTGGGCAGGTCGTTTGCACTGACACATCGCCGTGCAATCGACATGTACATATCGCCGCCAGCAGCACATCCACGTGCACGCAGCATAACAAGAGCGTCTCTCGTAAATGAGGCGTTGTTTGTGCCGAAAAGCAGCGCGATGCGACCGCAGCCCCGCGAGGACGGCGACACCCCCCGGGCTATGAGTCTGTCCACAGTATCAATGCCCTCGGACTCCTTGTGGCGCCGCACGTACGCATGGCACACCCACGCCAGCACGCGATCATGGGTGAAGAGTCCCACCGACATGACGTGGCTGACAGCATTGTCAACAAGCCCCGCACTGCTGCGCCCAACCGCCCAATCCACAATGCAAGCATGCGCACCGGACACCTCCATAAACGGTCGCCCTCGCTCCGACGCAATCAAGTCAGCTGCGGCGTCCATGCCTCGGGCACCCAGCACCTCCTCCACCTCCTCCACCAAAGTAATTGAACTTTTTCCAGCACTCTGATTTACAGTGCCCTTGCAGTGTGTCTGGGGCTGTGGGTCTACATGGAGGGTGTGATCCTCGGCGGTTGCATTTGAGCCGCGATATTCGGTCAGTGTTGGCAATGAAGACGGCTCCGGCTGGTGTTGACGCATCGCGGCGACTGCAATAGCCTTCGCATTGGGATAGCCTCTGTCGACAAGTGTTGCAGACACAGATGCCCACGCCTCAGCATCTACCGCGACCCCCGCACGCTCCGCTCTGCTGGCGACGCGCAGGACCCAGTCCCTCACATCGCCCTCGCAGTCGGCCGCGGCGAGCAGAAGCTCCCCATAGCACGCTGCAGTGCGCACTGCACCGTGCTCTTCCATGTGCGCAAGAAGTGCCAACGCGACTTTCATTGCGCCCGCCGAGACACCCCCCGTGCGCAGCGGCCCCGAATGAGCACCCGGATGAACACTCGGATGAACGGCCGACGCACGGACAACGGCGTTGGCGCGCGAAGTGTGTCTTGCGATACCACGAAACAGCTGTGGGAGCACATCTTCAGCCCGCGCATCACCACGCAGTGCAGTCATGAGCCTGTCCAGCCACCGCACGGCGTCCACTATCCAGCCGTCCGCGCCGCCGGGCATGGCACGTGACGTGGCAAGACGCACAATCTGCCCACCGTAGGCCTCAACACACGCCTTGACAAACAAGTGGTCGGCCACGTGCCCTCGCTCACGGAGACATAAAATGCAGGCGATGCTGATGTCGCCGTAACCACTGTGCAGCGCATCCAGTGCAAGCCGCTTGAGGGCCTCGGGAGAACAGCTCAAAAAGCGCAGCGATTCCGCAGAGAGCTGCGGTTCGGCGGCGTTCGCAGCAAGTGGAGATATTGACGTCGCGTCCTGCGGGGGTGTGTGCGGGGCTTTGGCCGCGCGACCCAAGCACGTGACCCGCTCGAAACAGTCGCGCCTGCCTTTCTTGAGAAAAAGCGACATTGTGAGGTATGTGGTTGCATCGTCCAATTTGAATTTCCGGGCTTCGATTTCGTCCACCAGCGACACCACGAGGTGGTCACGTGATGCTCTGTACAGATACGAGCAACGATAGAACCAAATCAAAATTCAGAAACAGTGCCGTTGGAACCCTCTGTTAAATGTGTGATTTTAAGGCTCACTGTGGAACCCTAACCTACTCTAACCGTAAGAAGGGCGATTACACATACGTTGGGCAGCGACACGCAAGCAACCCTAACCCTACCCTAACCGTAAGAAGGACGATTCAAGAACACATACGTTGGGCAGCGACACGCAAGCTAACGGAAGGCGACCAAAATGCAACGCCCACCTGCACGCAGCCACAATCATCATCCGCAGAAGGGCTTCGTCAGGCTGCAATTTATGCCTCGAAAAGGCGTCCATGACGACGGTGAGGCCGACTTCGCCATCGCCGCGCTGCAGCGCCATTCTGAGCAAGTGCCGCAGGTGTCGCGTGTCAATTTTAACGCCGTCCGTTGCGAGCGCAGATAGCAATGCGTTTGTCTCAGCCGCGCCACGTGGCACAAACCAATCCGCTGTCAGCAGAACCGCAAGCGCGCTCTCACTAATACGCATTTTGGATGACGCCATCGATGTCAGAACGGCGTTCCCGGAGCGCGCGTCGCCACTTCGCGCGTACACTTGCAGCAGATTGTTTAGCACGTGTGCGTCGGGTTCGAATCCCGCCTCCCGCATCCAATACAGGAGTTTTTCCGCAAACACGCCGTCGAAGAAAGCCCCGGCGCACGAAGCGAGGCATCGGAAAGTGGTTGCATCCGGGGGGACGGCCGTGTCACGCATGAGGCTGAACAGGCGCAGGACAGTTGGTGCGTCGCCAGTGCGGAGAGCGACACCGAGCAGATTGTTGAAAGTGGCGGCAGATGTGCGGATGCCAGCACGTGCCATGCGCGCAAGTACAGACTGAACTGTGTCGACACCACCATTCTACTCACGCACAAATGTCAATAGAGGCGCCGTCGTCAGCATAATGCAGATAAACAAGTGATGCCGACCCAAGACATATGCATGCACACACACACACACACACACACACACACACACACACACACACACACACACACACACACACACACACACACACACAAATCCAACTCAAACAAAACCAAAACCAAAATCAGCAACAGCAACAATCGCAGCAATATTGCAGCACATGTCCGTCATCATTACCGACCTTTTTGTGGATCGCCGTGAGCAAGTTCGTGAATGTTGCTTCTGTGGGCTGCAGTCCCCAGACCACCTCCATCCAGCGTATCGCTTCCTCAACACCGTCAACATTTCCGACGGCGGCATATGCACGGCACACAACGTTAACGGTTTCAACAACCGGAGGATGTCCCGCCGCCACCATGTGCGACATCGCACCGTGCACGTTCCCCCTGGCCAGATAGTCATTGAACGGGCTCACTAACCCTCCGCTCTTCGCAGCAGCGCTCGGGTCTGTGAACGCGGTTGACGGTGGATGCAGCCATTCCAGTGACGGCTTCAGCACGCATCGCATATACACATCCATCCATGCCGTGAAATGAAACGCGTTTGGCTTGAGACCTGCAGATAGCATGTGTGCTTCTATCGATCGCATTAGTGCCATCCGCTCGCTAGAGGACGCATCCACCGTGCCGCACTTCTTTATGAGCGCCGTCAATGCAGATTGACTCGGCAGCCGGAGCGAAGTGAACGTGGTTGCAACAGCCTAAAGTGGTCCGAAGGGAGGAAACAGATACATGTGATGCGTCCCATAACAACACAACAGACAAGAATGATCAGCTTCGCAATATAGGGAGCGCAGAGTCGCAGGGGGGATGCCTTGTGTGCCGCTAAGATCACAGGCACATGCACAAACAACCACAACATATATACACGCGTACGCACCTTTTGAAGTGCTGTCCCTGTCCTGACCCCGCTCCAGTCAGAGAAGATGCGCACAGATGGCCACGGATGGATTAGCGACTCGGCAGGCGTTCTGGCGTACACTGTCGAAAGTGGCGACCACAGAGGCGACAAGTGGCCTCTACCGACAGAGTGCGTCTGCAACCATCTGCGAACACTATGGCGCGATGCGCCTTGCATATTTGCTCAATGCACACGCGCACGCATGTTGTGGCGGCGATGCAACCCAGCACTTTGTGCTTATTTGTGTGCACTTGCATGTGTGGCTACAGCCAATTGTATAAACACACGTGCTCTTTCTCTTTTGCAAACTTGCTGGATCAGTGAGCGGTGACGGGGGAACTCGGCGCCGGTCTGTCAAGCTGGGCTTCCACACGTGACCGTGCACCACATTGGTAGTCACGTGGTTTTCACGTGCCCATCCTACGTCACTACATGCTACTGATGACGTCATGGAGATTCTCTGCGTCATCGTTTTTTTGGATCAGCGTCACTGCGGGTCCGAGTGATTTGTTGGCATAATAATGGCTCTTATCATCCGCACTGAAGAGAGGATCATTTAGTTAAAAAGAGACGACAAGAGCAGCGACAGACATCATCACTGTGTGTGTACATATGCCGAATGCACATTCGTTTGAAAAGATGAAAGTGAGAAATCTGTGCTGACCACGGATTGTTTGGCCGCCGGCACCACTAAGCTTACAGTAACGTAGTAAGCTTGTAGTACTCGGGCGCGCGCGTGTGGGCAACTCTGACTCAGCCATGAGCTTCCACTTTGCAAACCATGCCGGTAGGGTGTATGCTGCTGATATCTCGCGTCTTTTCTCAGTCAAAATATATTTTTGTCTTCATTTCTGTGAGATGTGCGTGCGTGTGAGTGTGTGTGTGGGTTCTGATTGTATTGTTGTTTGTGGGGGTGTGTTTTTGCGGAATGTTGCAGATTCAGTGTTGTGGTGCACTTTCAGAATCAGGTGTGACTATCCTGACCAGTATAAACGATCTTGCATGGCGTGCTCATGTCCTCTGCTTGTATGATGATGTTGATCCATTTCGTCTGCATGTATGTTGGTGCATTACTTCGGCTTGTATGATGATCCATGCTGCAATGTATGCCTTTAAACCTTTCCGTCGCAGAGGATGTCCATGCTGACAGCCGCACGGAGCTTATCGTGGCGATATCGGCTGCGCTGAAGGAGGTGTGTACCGTGTTGACTCCCACTGTTGCTCGGCAGGATCCAAACCAGTCGCTATGTGTTTGCATGCTGGAATGCTCTGATCTTCTGCAACGGTGTTTGTTGCAATTGTAAATACTCCAGCTGTGGTCTTTTGCGAGGAGTCGTGTTTGTTATATGCAAATCCTTTTTGTGTTGTCTATTGGTGTTGTATGGTGCTGCATTCCTGAAACGACCCCTTATCTTTTGCAATGGGCAGCTCCAACTGGAATATGCACTCGGCCATGAAACGGCAATCATTGAATCCCACAGTTTGCGGCGGCTGTGCTCGCTGATCGGAGCGGTTCTCCGCCACTTTGTACGGACACGAAGTGGCTTGTTTGAGCGCAGCGCAGACACGGTTGTGTGGCAGCTGCTCACCCGCCTGTCAAGGAGAGAGGCAACGACACACATATCCAACCTTCGACATGCAACGTCATCGCGGGGGAAGATCATGGCGTGGATTCGCCTTGCCATCAATGAAAATGCGCTGGAGAGCTATCTGAACACCCTGTCGGCAGATCCAGGCCTCGTGAGGTGTGTGGGTGTTTGTGAGTGCATGCTTTTGTGTGCCTTTTTTACGCTGTTTTTTAACCCTTTTTAATGCTTTTGCGCTTTTGTATGCTTTTTGTGCAATTTCAGTATTTTTTCTGGTGCTTCGTTTGTACATAGTGAGCATTAGCTTGTGAGTGACGGTGAACCGTGAGATATTATCATCAGTCGGCCGTTGTCAGCATATTCGATTCAGTTCAGTTCGCACATGATTTGGAGAGGCATATTTGCCTATTCTATCGGTCCAATGCCTGTCCAGAAGGGAAGAGGTGAATGCTGTGTAAATGTTCCGAATTAAAGCGAGAAAAGTAACTGACGGTTTGCTGTGTGTGTTG
>CALSCR010002796.1:0-17202 GCA_943704495.1 Pigoraptor chileana | reverse complement strand
CTCTCTCTCTCTTGTGGAGTCCATGGGCACAGCGCCTATGACACTGACTTGAATCCTACATCTCTCTCTCTCTCTCACCCTCTCTCTGTCTCTTCTTTGTCTCTAAAACCCAAATCTGTTCCAAAAACACATTCAGACGCCCGCAATCCTGTCGTCAAAAAGCAAACTGTGCAATCTGGACCCCTCGGCGACGTCAATGACTTTGAGCCGGACGAAGAGGTTGACGACAGCTTCTGGGGCGATGGCGGCGCACCACGTGCCGAACGCACCGTACCCGGAATGCTGGACTCAGAGGACGACGATCTTGGCGGGAATCCCATGGTCGCCGGCGACGAAGACCTCGACACGCCTGATGAGCTGGATGAGCCGTCGCCGCCGCCGCCGTCGTCAAAGAAGAGTGACACCAAGACCAAAAAAGAGGAGAGGAAGAAGGAGCTGGATGCTGTGCCTGCGGCTGTCGCTGTGTTGCACAAGACGGCGGACAAGGCAAAGGCGATATCGACGGTTGGTGGACCTGCGCCGTCGCAGAAGAAGTCGTCGGAAGCGTCCGCGCCCGCCGCAGCCCCTTTGCCTTCCGCGGCCGTGGCTGTCGCAGTTGAGCCTGCAAAGCCAAAGGTGGTTGCAACATCGTCTGTGTCCGAGACAAAGACACACAAGGCGACGAGCAAGAGCAAGAGCAAGAGCAAGAAGACGCACGCAAGCGACGACAGCGACAGCGATGATTCAAGCGGAAGCGACCTGTGGGAGATGGCGAAACCCGCCGCAGCTGCGCACAAGGGACTAAGGGGCTCTGATGATGACGGTGACTCTGACGGGGGTGGCAATGCCCTTGTGCTGGGCGATCTTGACGATTTTTACGGGGATACAGGCGACTCGAAAAAGAAGAAGAAGAGCTCGGCGAAGGAGGTAGCCGCATCCGTCTCGGTGAAATCATCGAAGGACTCGAAGGCCCGACGAAGAGAGAGCGAGGGTAACGGTTCGTCCAAGCACTCAAAGGTGTCGTTGTGTGAGACGGGTGTGTCTGCTGAGGTTGTGGAGGACGCGTCCGCTGGAAAGAAGGACAAGAAAGAGCGCAAGGACAAGAAGGACAAGAAGGACAAAAAGGACAAGAAGGAGAAGCGACGAGAAGGAGAGGGTGAAAGTGAACGGCGCTCGTCGCGGCACGTTGGCAGCGAGGGCGAGGGCGACGACGCCGAGACCGACCGAAGGAAGAAGAAGGATCGGAAGGAAAAGAAAGAGAAGAAAGTGAAGAACGAGAAAAAGGGCAAGAAGGACAAAAGGCGCGACGACGCATCTGACGGCAGCGGTGACGAGGGATCGAGCCAGGCCGGCCTCGTCAGCGTGCTCCCCGCTGCCAACTCGACGCCGCTGGCTGGCAAGGTCAGCGCAACAACGCCTAAGGCCATGAACGACCTTGCCTTTCTCGCCGATGTGTTCTCCGCCCCAGTTGCTGCGCCAGTGACGGCATCTCCTGCTGACGACACTCTTGCGCCATCGGTCGCGACTGAAAACAGCGGTCCCTCTGAGTTGAGTCGAGGAGGGGCTGCAGATGCACAGGTTGCTAGCGTGGTGGCAGACGGCGCTGATGTTGCCACCAATGGGAGCGTTGTTGCTGCCTCGTCCTCGACGGCTGCGCCGGTGCCGATGCGAGAAGCGGGGAATGCAGTCTCTGCCAAAGCGACTGATGGATCGGATAGCGACGTCGAGGATGAGGGAAGTGCAAAGGCGGCAATCGACACAACAGCACCCATGCGCACTGAACCCGTCTCAACCCATTCCGTCGCCGTCTCCGTCGCCGCCACCGCGCGTGGCGTGGTTGATCGTGAAAACAGTGATGAGGATGGCAACGACAGCGGAAGCGATGCATCGTCTGAGAGTGGTAAGGCCTTTGCGAATCCTCTCGTGCTCGGCGATGCGGAACCCGACTGGCTCAAAAGCGACTCTGACGACAGCAACCCTCCCCCTGCCAAGTCCGCCACTCCTGCGGCCAGCAACGCAGGCAATCGTGTGGGTGGTGCTGTGACGTCGACGGCAAAGGAAACCGCGATCACATCATCCACAAACAAACATTCGCATGAGTCGGCGCACACGCCTGCCGCCGGGAAGGCTAGTGCGGGTGCAGCCGCAGTGGCAAGCCCCAAAGTACAGCCCTCTTCGGTGTTGAAAGTGGCGCCTGCAACAGCGCCAATCGTGCAGCCGTCGAGTCCCAACGCTGCGACCAAGACGCAGCCGCCATCGCAGAAGGCAAAAGTGGCCGCCGTGAGTGACGATGTCAGCGATGATGACGACGGAATCAATCCGCTTGTCGCGCGCGATGAAGATCCCGACTGGCTCGATGGGTCGGAGGATGAAACTCCACCGCCTGCATCAAAAGCACACGTGAAGAGCTCTGGGGGCAAGCGTGCGCCCGCGTTTGCTGTGCAGGACGACGAAGACGATGATGATGATGATGATGGTGCGATTGGTGGTGGCGAAGTGGATTTTGCAGCCATTTCCGCAGCCATTTCTGCGACAAATACGGCGTCGGCCAGCGGCACTGCGAAAAAGGCTGCGACGGTGGCTGTGTCGCCCGCAGTGCTTGCACAACAGCAGCAGGTTTTGTCTGCGGGGCTCGCAATATTCGGTCGTGGATCCAAGGGCTATGACTCGCAGGACATGAGTGAGGGCGCTGAGGAGGAGGAGGAGGACGGAGGATACTCTGGCTTTGGTGCTGCTTACGAGGATGGGGGCGTCGATGTGCTCGGTGGTGGTGGTAGTGGTGGCGGCCTCGCTGGAGGTGCCGGCTACGAGGGGTTTGGAAGCGGCGACCACCTGAACGGCAGTGGCATCAAGAAGGAGAAGAAGGAGAAGAAGCCCAAGAAGGACAAGAAGGACAAAAAGAAAGGGGCATCGACAGGGGAGAGGGTGAGGACAATTGTGCAGGCATGCGACAGCACTGTTGCCGAGTGCTCGTGGAGCATTTTTGACGCCTAGCCTGTGAGCTTAATCTGGACTTGGGACAGTCTGTGGCACTTAACTTTGCAGTGGTTTTATTTTGTATTGTTGCAAAGATACAATAATATTCTTATTTTTTAATTGCAACTATAATAACTCTTCCTTCATTTTCTGATTTATCCATATTCCTTCCCCACGCCCACTTGAATCTTCTATCATGGACCCGCTAAAATCATTCATCAGCGGTCAAAGAAGTCGTCGAGGCACGAGGATATCAGTGATTAATAATTAAACGTCATTGCTGCACGAGACCTCCGCTGTCATTGGCTGATTGATGTAGAGAGGGGAGTCTTAAGAATAATTGTGTCTGCAGTGACTGTGTTGTCAACTGAAGGCATGGTGGCGGAATGACCGTGTTGTCCAGACATGGCGGCAGATTAAAGTTGTTAATTCCGTTTGTGACAGTCGCGTTAAGTAAAAACTTTGTGTAAGTTGCCTTGTCGTTATAATCGCCGTGAGGTGCAGTCTCCGGTCGCCGTTGTGCTTTCAAATTGGACACTGCCTTCAGTGCTGTCTTGCGCTTGGAACTCAACTCGGTTAGTAATCATGTCAGTGGTTTCGTAATGTCACACTGGATACTGGGCATACACTGATGCTATCGGACGCATGTCAACACCGCTTGGAGGCGTTCGTTGACTGCTCTGATCACCGCCCCGGCGTTCCCTCCACACATATAACATTGCGGTTAACATTTCGACGCGGCTGTCGTGAGGGGAAAATCGCCGGAGTAATAACATCCGCAGCAGTCTCGGCTCTCGTCGCGCTTGTATATTATTGAATGTAATTATGCGAGTACTAGTGAACCACTTGCAACTAATATAACTATCTGCAAATGCCTACTTAAAATTATTTCTTTGATATTTACACCGACCTCTTCTGCCGATTGAGTCGACGACAGAGAATTAAAATCCAAATCTACACACAGTCACAGCTCATGCCACGCCAGAGTTGGGTAATCACTTGAAAGGCGAAGCAGAAACACTCGTCTGGGGGGTACTGAGGTACTCGGGTCAGTACGGAAACCCTGGCAGGAGGCACCAAAAACAGTAATGTTGCATGTTGCAACAATAAGATTAATTTCATTCATAGTGGAGAGAACTCAAAAAATCATCGACGTCCTCCTCCTCCGCAACGGCACCCGCATCATGAACATGATGGTCTCCAGCGCCAGACAGCGGCTGCCACTCTCCCGTTGTTCGCGAGGGCAGCAGTGCTGGTGCAGACGTGGCACTGTGGCCACCAACTGCAGCCCCACCGACACGCACAGCCGTTTCTGAGTGCATTGCGGCTCCCACGTGAGGGCTTGTCCGCATTCCAGCGTTCGTACCAAGGCCACCAACCGTCGCGAGTGGCTGCTGATTACGCGAGGCAGAGTGTGGACAGGGACGTCGGGACACTTGCGCATCGGGAGGCGTAAAGTGTTGCCGCAGCAATTCGGCATGGACAGCGTGGCCATCGGCTGTTGTTGGATTGATCGTTCCTGTTGGCGAAGGCTGCTGTATTGCTTGCCGTTGCTGCGGATATCCACGCCGCTCCTGGTCGACTTCTTGCGGTTGTTGTTGATGTTGGCGTGACTGTTGCACCTGATTTTGAGTTTGAAGGTGGTGTAACAACTGCTGCTGCTGCTGCTGCTGTTGTTGTTGTTGAAACTGTTGTTGTTGTAGTAGGTGCACTTGTTGCTGATGCTGTTGTTGTTGCTGTTGCTGTTGTTGTTGAATCTGATGCAGCGGTGACACACGTTGCTTTTTCGGAGGCGGATCCAATGCCTCGGCTTCTTCTTCAATGATGTCATCATCGTCATCGTCAGTGGCGTGATTGCGCAATGCGCTGCCAATAACAGGCACGTGACCTATCAAGGGACGGGCAATGGACTGTGCGGCAGTGCGGTTGCCATGGAGCGCCGCGATTCCAGTTGGTTACCAAGGCCACGACGAGCCGATTCCAAAGGTGCCTGCGATGGAAGGACGCCGGGTGTCGTGGTGCGCTGTCGTGCGGGTGTATTGCGCGACAGTCGTGCTGGGGAGGCGTAGTCAATGGGCGCGTGATCCGAGCCTTTGTCATGTTTTGTGAGTGGAGTGGTAGTTAAGGGAGAAAGGAACGGGCGAATAAGATGCCGGAGGCCACAGCGTGTGCACCATGGATCATAACACGACGATCCTGAGGTGCCCATTGCACTCATGCACACAAGCACACACACACACACACACACATATATATATATATATATATATATATACTATACCATATACACACATCCTCACCTCCAATTGTCGCAAACAGCTCCTTCAAAAACGGCATTTCCTCAACAAAATTCGAAATTCTTGCGCTAATGCCGTCAGTCGAGTCCATACCCAGATCTTCATTCCCCGTCGCGCTGTGGCCACCCTCATCCCTGCGTCCGGCACACGTAGCATCCCCCTCCCCCGCCCCCATTCCCTCGACACCAACATCGCCGTCGCCATTGCTCTGTTGCCAGCCTTCAGCACCGCCACCCGAATTCAGCACATAGCGGTTGATGCCCTCGGCCAGCTTCTGCGTCATCTCCGGCTGTTCAAGTGCGGCCATGGGCATCGAAAGCAGCTGTGCCATGAAGCTTCGCAAGGGCGACGAGCTCGCCGACTGCATGCCCGCGTCACCCGTCCCCTTTGCAGGCGTCGCAACCATCTGCTCGTACGCCATGCCGCTCGCATCGTGAGTGGGCACGTGCGCATGCCTCGTCGCCTTTCTCTTCTTCGATCCGCGATGCACAATGTCGCCCGGGGCCGAAAGTGAATGAGCACTTTGTCCACGAGCACCACGAGCACCATCACCGCCACGACCGTCTGCAGTCCGCGCGTTATTCATGCCAAACAACTGGCGATCTGATTCAGATGCACGCGCCAATGCCGCGTCCCCTTCACTGCTAGCACCGTTAAGTGCACTCAGGAGATTCGTTGACGCAAACGACACACTCGACACGCCATGGTCACGTGCGGAGTCCGGGTGCGGGGATGACGCAGCGACTGCAGCGTTGTCAGTCCGCATGCCCATGAGACCTTGTCCTCCCGCAAAAGGCGTCATATGATCAAGATGCTGCATGTTGTCCTCGTTCGATGATGCGTCTTGCTCGTCCTCGTCCCCGTCGTCGATAAGCGAAGCGGGCGTCGGATTTAACATTGCGCCCTTCCCTGACCCTCGAAGCGCAGTATTGACGCCCGAAGTCGCTCGTCGGGCCGCACTCGCACGCGCCGCATTGATTGCAGCCGCGTCTGCAGTGGCCGGCGTCTTCTTCTGACGCGTCGCTACAGTGGATGGACATGTCGCTCCAGCGGATGCAGTGGATGCAGTGGATGCAGTGGATGCAGCGGCGGCGGGCGGCGGCTGCAGAATGACCACCTCAAGAAGGCTGTACACATTCTTGATTAGATCTGCAGCGGCCTGATTGGACGAGAATGTCTGTGCCACGGCGTTGCGCTGGTCCTCCTCGTGCTTGAGTCGCAGATAATCACTGAGAATAAACGAAAGATGCTTGAGCGGTCGCTTCGATCGAGAACGCGGTGTGGACTCCCCGCACTCATCCTTGAATACTGTCCACGATCGGCGATAGCCCTCCTGCTGAAGATATACTGCACGGACCAATGCAAAATTTAATAAGATTAGAGGCAGGGACATGTACGACCAAACAAAAGCCATGCTTCACAACTTAGCCACGTAATTGTTCACTATTGATGTGTGCAGTCCTAAAATGTGGCAAAAGATGAACAGCAACAGAGCAAGATGCAGCACCATACAGAGACCTTCTTCGCGACAAGAACAATATGCCCACCCAGAATAAGTTGAACAATTTCGCTTTTGGTTGCAAAAAGGCGATCTTTTCGCTTCACTGTCACGGCTGGCCGCTCCATTTGTGCACGCAATATATATATATATATATACAGACGCACAAGGAAGGAAAGAGACAAAATGGCACGATACAGTCTTACATGTGGTGCAATAATTGAGGCAAATATGGCGCAACACATCTGCAGCTGTTTTAATGGGCGCAGCATCTGACGGTTCCCGCCAATATTAACGGCCCAATAAACACGGATTGTGGCACGTGACCAGCGGAAATTCGGCCTTACGATCTGAACAGGAGATTTCCGATACTCACTGCGACTTCCGGTCATCTGGCTGACGGTCTGGTTTTGCTTAGATCAAGCGCACATATTATTGCGATAATGCTATCCTGAAAAGAATACTTCCACACGTATTTTCTGGCTTTCAAAAGGAGCCGTGTGTCGCGCACTTGCTGTTGTTATCATGGCGGAGACCGCGAATGAATCACCCCGTGGTGCTAATGTAATGGATGCACTGTTGGGCAGCTTTCTGCCGCAGTTGGACCAAGTGGTCGCGAGGATTGAAGAACTCAAGTGGGTGCGGTGCAGCTCTAAGAAGCATTTAAAAATCCTCTAGATGATCCGTGTAGTGCATTCAAATCACTATCATCGAAGTGCGATCAGTAATGTCTTTGTGGTGTATGCTTTGTTGGGACCTTGCAGATGCGACCAAACACAGACTTTATCGGCCTTACAGCGAGAAAATAGGGCGCTTGTCGACACTGCAGAGCTTCAATTCATCACAGAAACGGTGTGTTTTGTTACATCATCGCGCGCACGTCCTCATTTTATTTTCTGTGTTATGGCTGTGACTGATCATCTCTCCTCTTTACAACGCAATCTGAACAGATGGCACGTGTACCAATATACCAAAAGCGAACGACCGATGTATGCCGTGAAATGGTCCTCCTGCACGAGCGAATCGTACGGTAAATCATCTGCATCACTGATTGTGTATTATTGCGTGTATTTTGTATGGGAGAATCATGGTGGCATCTACGTGCTTTGCAATCAAAAGTGGTTCTGCCCCCACCGATCATTCCTCCTCACCTTCCTCTGTTGTGCCCGTGTTTCATGGTTGTCGCTGTTGTGTATATGTATTTGTATATATATGTGTGTGTTGATGGCTGTGTGGCACTCTGCACATGCAGTGTCAAGCAGCGAGCACTTCGTCTCGCAGAAAAGGCGCAAGAAGACATGACCCGCAACTCTGAGAAGGAACGAATGCTTGCCGCGCAGCCATCGGCATCTCTGCGATCCATGATGGAGCAGGAGGATGCACAGAGAGACGCATCCAGGACGCCGCCGCCTGCAGCAACAGTGACACCGCCTGCAGAAGCAAAGGCGCCGTGAATCTTCGGAAGCCGTTGGAGGCTCTGCTGTATTAATGTCTTGTTCCCCTTGCTGTTGTTCGTCACTGCTGGAGACGGGTGAGCTTGTCGCTCATCCGCTGTGCCGCATGTTGGCGGCGTTTGCACTTTGGCGTTCCTGTGCGGTTGATTCACCCTTTGCGTGGAGTGATTCTGTTTAGGGACGAAACAAAGCCCTCCCGGAACGCAAAAAACACAAAGCAAAGGTCGGCACGCCGCCGGTCCCACACGAGGCCTCGCGTTGTTGTGCGGTGGAGGTTGAAACGCCATTGCTTCGTCCTATAAAGACGGTACGGTTTCCTTATTGTTCATTGATTACCGGAATTACATATTAGATATCGCCTGGGACACCAACTCGAGATTCCACAGGTTTGTGCCGGGTGTGCAATTGCAACCACTAGTCTGGGATTAGAACGATGAAGTTTATCGTGTGTATTTCTCAGGAGTGACAGGGGGTTGAAACACCGTAGTCTCAGAAATCCTGTTGTTGTTCTGTTCGATTTCCATCGACTTAGAGATAGAGAGAGGGAGAGAGAGAATGTGTGTGTGTGTGTGTGTGCGTGTGTGTTAGGAGAGGAAAACGAGCGAGAGAGAGAGCGAGAGAGAGAGAGAGAATAAGGGTTTAATGGGTATAATATACAAGGGAGAGAGAGGGAGAGGCAAACGATGGTCTTGCGCGTGAATCGGCATGTCTCACATCCGGAGGGCTGTAATCACATCTGGGGATCGACTCGGCCAATCTCTCCTTGCGCCTCCTTCACTACACCCCCGTGATGATGGCCCACGCGCGGCACGTGAGGATGGACAGAGACGACGTGGGGAACTGGCATACCGTACATTACGACACCGTTGTGGAACAGAATCCCGGCAGAGGTTGAAGATGCCCCGACACCGCCAATGGACGACGGATTCCACGAGACAACCGACGCCGAGGGCGTAAACGTGAACCCCGTTGGAGGGACCCCCGAGACCGGCGTCGGCGTCGTCTTGCAGCGCGTGCGTGCGCGTGGTACGGAAGCCTTGGGCCGTCCCCTCTTTCTCGTTGTTGTTGTTGTTGTGGTTGTTCCATCGTCACCAACAGTGCGAGCCTCTTGCATTGCCGTGCTTGCAGACCTAATTGAAACCGACTGTGCGACTGATGTGGGTGACGACTGAATTGTAGCCACCGACACAGGTGACGCCGGGGAGCGCGCGCTCCCTTGCGTGTGGCCTTCAGTCCTCGGCCTCCCACGCCCTCTCTTGGGCGTCGGCTGGGCATCGGACGACGCCGTTGTGTTTGCGGAGGATATGTCGGAAGATTCAGAGTCGTTTGTGCGGCGCTTTATGCCCGCACTTCCCATTCGAAGCTGTGCTATGATCTCACCCGCCTGCTGCGAGGCTGTGGGCCCTCCCGCCTCCCCCGGCGCACGCAAATTGCCCTCGGTAACTTCTGCCTGCACGACGGCCACATATGCACATGCGCTGGCGAGCATCTTGATGGGCTCCCAGAGCTGCCCAACATTCTTGGTGTCGGCTGGCATTGTTTCTTGTATCGTCTGGGCAGGCGCGGGGAGCGAAAATTGAGACAGTGATGCGACGTCCGATGACGCAGTGCTTGCAATGTCACGTGGTTTTGTGTCTGATCCCTGAGATGGTCTTCCACGTGGAGACGGCGTCGATTTGCGCGTGCCGCCGCCGGGACGCACTGCGATGGGACCAGTGGGAGAGACGTATGACGATTTCTTTCTAGAGAGAGGCGCGTTCTTGTCCTCGGGCGGAGAGGTTGTCTCCGGCGGAGTGTGAGCGTCGCTGTCTGCGTCGTTGTCGCCGTCGACCAGACGGTGGTCCTTTGCAGTGGGTCTGCTATGTGCGTGGTGTCCGTAGTGGCGCATGACCAGCTTTCCGCCAGGATACCCGTCGCACGCGCCAGGTGGATACGTCTCAAACACGACCGCTGCGTCGCAGCTTTTATACACCATTCGTCCCCCGCATGCACGGCACCGTGTGAGCAGACGACGGAGGAGAGTTGTCTTTCTCAGTCCCGGTTTGATGGCGACGGTGCATCCTTCGCCTGTGCACTCAATGGCGCCAAGGCAAACCTTTCTCAGGGCAATGGATCCATTGGAAGATCTCACAACGCGATTCTGCCTCTGAAATGCCCAATTCGAGTTACCAAACTGGGGACAGCAGCCTTCAGCCCATGTGAGCCTCAAATCTCCGTCGGGCCAGATGGGATACTCCATAAATGGATCGCGTCCGTCCTCCTCTGTGTCATCGTCGTATGTTAGTGACCGCTCGCTACCAGTACCCAAGAAGCCATTTGGTGTCGTCTGCAATGGAAATGATGTGCAGTGGAGGAAGTGGGAAATCGTGAAAGCTAAGTTAAAAGCGAGTTACGATCTCTTTGTCAGTACAGGGGACGGGATGGGGAGGAAATTTGGCCAAGATCTAAGAAGTCTACACTTACCATGGCAAGCGATATAACCGCTGCTGCCATATTGAGTGGAAATCACACTCTCATGGCAGTATTCTGCGAAAATCCCTGATTAGTATTGCGGTGGCGTTTTGATTTTCCAGACACTCGCCGGTGTGTCATCAAAACGTCTAGGATTAAACTGGCCTTTCAGCGAAGTAGATGTGACGCACTGAAGGTATGTTGGGGGAAGCCATCTGATGGTGTATGGCCCCAAGCACAGTGGCAGCATGCAATAATGGCGAGGTACTCCGCACAAACGAGGCGCACGCGTGCGATACACACACGCACACATACACACACACACATACGCGCATAACGCACTGCATTTGGCTTCGTCACTGTCGTCCAGCTGCTGCAGTGGCCCATGGCAGCCAGTGGCAACGGGATTCCTGCAAGCGAAAAAGGAATTATCTACTTACTCAGCACTTTGGTTTCGCAACCAGTGCCATACATATTTCTGTAAAACAGATACTGATTGGATTCGGCTAATAAGTAGAAATACTTGCCGGCCGCACACATACCAGAGCACACCCGACTCCCATACAAACTCATACAAACCACACTCGCCCATACATTTCCATAGTGTGCTCCACATTGGACAGTGTCATCATTTTTTTTGGTTTGGCGACTATTCTCGCAGCAGTGTTTGTTTCCATGGGCACTCTGCTCAGCTGTGTAACATTGTTACTCTCCAATTTTTTCCCCACTCTTCACTGTCCAATCCTTCTTGCTGCCTCGAGCTGCTGTCTTCTCATCGAGATTAATGTATACTGAAATCAACGCGCAAGTACCTTAGGACGACTGAACCGAGAATGTGCTCAATGTAGAGAGTGGTTTCATTCCATGATGCGCATCCGCTCATCAACACGGGGTCTCTAAGGCTTAGATGAGGCCGCGCTTGCGCTTGTAGTCCACAATGGACAGCGCGCGCTTCGCACCCAGCAAGTCCTCCGGCCGCTTCTTTCCGCCAAGAGATGCACCACCACCGGCGGGTCCGTCTTTCCCTGCCGATGTGAAATCGCAATCCAAGTACAGTTCGCGTTAAAACTTTTCGATGATTGGTCCACACACACATACACGCATGCACACACACGGGTGGTTGGTCACAGGGACTATAAAACGGCCTGCATTTCAGTCCACTGACATGAATTATAGTATGGTCGACTCCATTCAACTATGGTATTTGCAATTTCACACCCACACAAGCACACAAAATAGGTACACAGGTCAAGACCTCAGCGCTAATCCCATGGATTCGAAAAAGGAGACAGAGTGAGTTAGCAGCGACGAGCTCAGTAAAGACGAGTAGCAGTCCAAGAAACAAACGACGACACTCACGGTCTGATCCCACGTCAATGTCGATATCAAAGTCGAAATCGTGTGCCTTGTACGGGTCGTCAACCTTCCTTGTACTGGCGGCGGCGTTCACGCCGGCCACAGAAGCGGGCGCGGGAGAGGCCACCTGCGACGACAAGGCGGGAGTCCCCGTTGCCGTGTGCATGGCACTGCCACCAGCGTCGTCACTTGCGGCATCGTGCACCCCGGCAGCCGCCTCCTCCTCAGGTCGCTTGTTCTTGGACGGAGAATTTGTGTGACGCACGAGCAGAGGCCGGCACTTTCGCCGCTCAAACGGATCCGCGGCGCTTTCGTGTCCGTCGGATGCATGCCCTGACCCAGTGTCTCTCTTCCACGCCTCGACAAACGCCTTGTGCACATCGACAATGTTCTTGCGCCGGTTGCGCTCGTTGATCTTGTCAATGACGCTGAGGCCTTCGTCACGTTGGTCGTGCATGCGCTTGAGCTGCAGAACGTAAAACCGAAACAGATGTAAATGTGGGACACACAAGGATATCGACACATTGAGAGACTATTGTTCCAACTTCAGAATGTGGGCACACAATCAAGACGTACAGATGTAGCGATTCAAGTCAGTGACTGTAGGCGCTGTGCCCATGAATTCCACCTTCAAGTCATGAAAAACACACACAGTGGGACCAAAAACAAGGGGAACAATAAAAGAAAAAACACACCACGACAGTGAACCAAAACAAACAGATTACAAATAAGCAAACATGCACTCACCTGCTGATCCACATCCTCCAGCCGGGACTTCAGCTCGTCGATGCCGTCCGTCTCTCCCGTCTGCTCCTTGATCTGAATCTCCCGCCGAATGCGATCGCCTTCCAGCACAGTCGCATTGGTTGGATTCAGCCGCCGCTTCGACTCGAGCATTGAATTGAACTCTTCGTCGGTCGGCTGGTACGCCAGCTGCTCCATGAGCCGCTTGGCAAGCTGCGATGCACTTCCCGATGTCGGCAGATCAATGCCAAATTCTTCCTCAAGGCGCTTAAAGTTGCCAAATTCGGACTCAGTGAGACGATCGTTGCTGACCATGCGTGCGGGGAAGCGCTTCTCGCCACCCTCTTTGCCGACGCGCAACAAAAGGTGCTTGTCCGCACGAGTCCCGTCAAACTCGTAGCTGACCCCCTTCTGCACGCTCACAATCTCAGCGAGGCGATACACGCGGGCAGGCATCTTCGTCAAGGGATCAAGTCGCGTCTTGTCCACGCCAATGTGCACGCGCACGAAAAACCCGACGACAAAATTCTCGAAATACTCAAAATGGATCCAGCTCTTGAGGTGAGCGCGGCGTATCTGCACGCGAGCCATCTCTTCAAGCGTGGCAGAATGCCTCTGCGACTCTTTCGACTCCTTGTCGTCACCATACGACGGTTTGTAGGAACTGCGCTCACGTGAGCCTGCACTCAAGGGCGCACGGGACCTGGAAATGGACACTCGGCGGTCCTTCCCTCCGTCGCTGTCGGCGTCCGAATCCTCACCACCCGACCTGCCAAAAAGTTCCTCGTTGCGATCGGCGTCGGCACTGCGTTTTGCGCGCATCTGCTCCACTGACTGGTGGCGATCACGCTGACCCGAGCGTCCAGACTCCCCCTCGGGGGTCTCTGCAATGCGTTTGCTGCTGCGCGTTGTGCGTCGGCCTGAGCCGCCATAGTCGCCGTCATCGCCGCCAGAGGATGTTGATGCGCTTTCGCTCTCCTCCGCCGAGGAATCGTCCTTGCGACGCGACGACCCACGCTTCTCGCCTTTCCCCTTCGACGCCTTTGATGACGCCTTTGACTTGTCAGCCAACGCTTTCTTCGCCTTCTTTGTCGGCTTCTTTCCCTTGGAGGTCTTTTTGTCCTTCTTCCCGGCGTCTTTTCTCCTGTTCAGCTTCATCTGCTTGCGCAGCTCAAACCGTTCCTTCATGCGATCCCGCTGTTCGTAACGGTCCAAAATGACCTGTTCTCGTTCACGCTCGGGCATCGCAGCAAGCCTTCTCCGGTCCTCTGCATCGCCCATCATATCATCACCCCACTCGTCCTTGAACTCGGCGCCAGAGTCAACATCGCTGCCCTCGCTCGATGAAGAGCTGCTTCCCGAGCTCGAGCTGTCATCGTCCGAGGAGTCGTCCGAGTCATCAGAGTCGTCGGAGGATTCGGACTTTCGCTTCCTGCGGGATGCAGGCGCCCTTTTCTTCGCCGGTCGCTTTTTGGGCTGCTTGTGTGTGTTGTTTGGAATTTACGGCTGGTGAATGAGTGATCACGTGCCGTTTCCTCCAACTGCACACAACTCAACATTATTGTTTGCAGCGGGATCAAGTTGAAAATATTGCACACCCGGCGACACTGTGTGTACCGCTCACATGCAGAGGACGTTGAAACAGACACATCGGTAATATACCAAGATTGTCACCTCATCGCTGTCCGAATCACGGCGCCTCTTTTTAGAAGTGTCCTTCTTCTTCGACGCAAGTGAAAGAAGCTGTTCTTCGAGTCCATCTTCGTCGTCAGAAACGCGCTTCGTCTTGCGGCTGGACATTTTTTCCCTCTAATCTTTTGGACCGACGCTTGGAGAGATTTCTCATAGACAAAGGTTGCCGAAATTACTTCCCGCCTCTGGGTACATTCAAATTGCAAACGCCAGACGAGGGGAATGATGAACAGATGCCCGACCAACAAAAAGTCATCCCTAGGAGCACAATATTTTATGTTATCGCGACTAACATACCGGACAAACAGACGACCGCAAATTCCCCAATCTTTGCGGGGAAATGTCACAGAATTTGCGATAACAAACCTTTTTTTCGTTTGAAATGTGTCCCAAGTCACCAGAGGCACGACCACGCCACACAACAGCGAATGGCCAAATCCGAGAGAACCAAAAGAAAACACGAAAGAGGTATTATAAGTAGCCCTCACACTTCAAAGCAACGCTATGAGTGCGGGGTCTTGCTGTTGCATGAAAACGCGACGTCTGTCACTCTATGTCGTCTAATACACTGTTGGATTTCATGAGCGCATCCGTCTCACACCAAACTGTGACAACTCTGTATTGTGTGTGCCGCTCACCACAAAGCACAGCTGGTCGAGGGGGAGGGCGGACTCCACCCGTGCATTTTAAACTGAAATTGTGCGATAAAATGTGCGAATTGCAGCCACTATTTCAATGCTAAGCATCCAGTGACGCAACAAGCTTAAGTTGACGTCACCACAACTCTATCACTCGGACGGCCTCAGTGGTGTGCTGCCCACGGCGAATATAACTTACAAAAACAATTAAACACAACTCGCAAAAGGATTTCAGTTTTCGTTATATTGCAGTGCCTTATTTCTATAACTTGAAGAGAATGCCGAAGGTTCGGTCTAAGCAAAAGATCCCCGAAGGATGGGACCTCATCGAGCCCACCCTCAAGGAACTGGAACAGAAGATGCGCGAGGGTAAGTGTGAACAAACTGGTCATTGGGCAACAAGCTCATCAATTCTCCAAGCTCCGATTCGATGTTCGACTTTAATTGTATCACCTGTATTCGCTAATGTGAATGTCGGAAATCCTGACATGAGTGCGAAAGCGGCCTTTTGAACGTGCAAACGTGTGTCAGCGAGCACATGGTATTAGATGCAATACGCTCACGATACTGTCTTGCACTATAAGTATCTGTGTGGTGAAGTTCTGCGTGGATGATCCCACATCCCATCATTGATGTCTCCTTGTCTGGTGTTGGCACTGCCGACTTCTCCCACCGCAGTCGAGGCTGACCCGCACGATGGCAAGCGTAAGGTTGAAGCGATGTGGCCGATCTTCCGGGTGCACCACCAAAAGTCGCGATACATTTACGATTTGTACTACAAGAGAAAGGCGATTTCAAAAGAGCTTTACGAATGGTGCCTTAAGGAGAACATTGCTGACAAAAATCTGATTGCTAAATGGAAGAAGGTACGTTGGTTGTACCTATCTGCTGCTGAGCTTGTTATCTCGCCCTGTGCCCCCTCTTCCTCATGAAAAGTGTTGGCAATTCTCCCTTCTGAATCTCTTTTCTGTTTGTCGCATCACAGCAAGGATACGAAAACCTGTGCTGTCTCCGTTGCATCCAGCCGCGCGACACCAATTTCGGCACAAACTGCATATGTCGTGTTCCAAAGACAAAGCTGGAGGAAGACAAGGTCGTCGAGTGCATTCACTGCGGTTGCCGTGGGTGCTCGGGATAAAGCCGCCCTCCCTTTTTGTTGTGTTTCGTTTTTTGGGGCTCATTCGTGGTGCTGCTGTGGTTTTGCGTGCGGAGGGATCTTATTTGACCACATTCAAGCAATGGTGTGTTTCTTTAGTTGCATATGACATGGCAGTTCTTGTTCATTTCTCTGTTGTTGTTTTTGCGGCGGGGCGTGCGTTTTTTTGCGTTTGTGTTCTCGTCTCTTTTGCGGACAAAATGCCTGCTCAATGTGCAAATTTTCCGGCCACACTGGTGTAAATGGATTCAAACTCAAGACCCCCGACATTACTGACGATTGAACAATTGCACGATTGTATTGTTTTTTTGCACTGTGCTCTCTGTAAGTCTTCAATACTGTGCCGGTTGTTTTTGTATTATTTCCAGCAACAAATGCGGCACTCCACATGCATGAAGGCGCGCGACTCCACCGGCAATTCTTCCTATATGTACACATTCACAGTTGGAGCCCGCCTTCTAGAACAACAAAAGAGAACGCAACACGCACGCACACATATATGATACACTATGTACAAACGGCAGACAACGGCCGCAAAAAGTAAGTAAGACACAGACCCAAAAAAAGTAGGTGAGACGTGGACCTTGGACGTACCCGACGCCCGAAATCCACACAAACACGGCCTCACATTGCAAAACAAGCGTGCGACGTCACACGCAACAGCTGGGCTCCCAAGCAAGAGGTCTCCGAGCAATAGAGCCAACTCATCGAACTCGCTGTGCGTATCAATAGCACATCCGGGTGGATGCTGAGGCGACAGTCCCTTGGCACGTGATCCGGCGACCAATGCACAGTCTGCACGAAACAAAACAAAACCGCAATGTAAAGTCTTGGTCAGTGTCGAAGCAGAACATAACCGACGAAAAGGCACATGGGAGACAAACGGATAAAGGAGAGATCATCATGAGCGACCGGCGTATAATGGTAATCGATGTGAAACGTGCGAGGATGCGCAGATCCC
>CALSCR010002795.1:0-11750 GCA_943704495.1 Pigoraptor chileana | reverse complement strand
AATGTCGGCGAGCCCTTGAGTATCTCCATACCGCACCCTGTGGAAGATGGAGAGCACGTGACTACCGGTGGCGCCATCCGCCTCAAACGCGTCAAAGTGGCGGAACATGTGCCTCGACAAGTCCTTGAAGAGCTTCCCGGGTCGGTCGCCAGACTCGCAGAATATGCAGTGTGCGCCCCCGGATGAAATCGGCTGGTTGACCATCGCCCGCGGGGACGGATGCCGCTGTGGATTATTGGGCTCCGCACGTGGCGGTGGCGGCGCGCTGTCTCCCTGGGGCGGCGGGGGCGGCGCCTGTGGGGGCGGCACCTGCACGTCGACGCCGTCGGCAAGTGGCGGCAGTCCCTGTCCAAGCGGGTGCGCTTGGGCGTGTCGGGGACTGTACATTCTCGCCGTTGTCATGGGTGCGCCACGTGTGTCCACTGCGACGGGCGGGTATCCGGCGCCTCCACGGTAGTGTGCCGTGGGATGTGGATGAGGTATTTCGCTTGGATGCGCACCATATGGTCCCCACGTGGCGAAGGACGGCTGAAGGGGATGATACTGCCCCCATGGGGGAGCGACTTCGTCGACCACGAAGATTCTGGTCCCCAGACTGATGATTCGCTCTGAATCCACAACGTCTATAATATCCATATTTGAGACTTGCAAGAGGTGCGTCGCCATGCCCTTGATGTGCTCCCAATGGGCATCGCTGACAGCGGAAATATGTATGTGCGCTTCAGCAGTAAAACGGGTCGTTAAACGCAGGCCCGGGTGGAAGGCCTCGGCGAGCCGAGAGGCCGCAAAGTAAAGATGCGCAATTCTGCTCGTGTCCTCCCGCGCCAATGCCTCGTGGCGAGTATGTGGATGCGCCGACTGCATGGGGTAGCCCTTGCCATACCCGCTGGCGCTGTGCATCTCTGACGCCCGCCAAAGCAAAACGACGTCTTAATGGTCGCGGAGAATTGTGTTTGTGGTTTTACGAAAAGCGTAGTGTAGTTGATTCAAAGGGGAAGCAATTAAGAGCTCATGAACACACACAGCGCCGTTGATGCCGCGCGAATTCCTTTCGAGTACTCCGCGGTTGTGTTTTCAAACAACCCTTTTCTTTTTTTCTTCTTTCAAAATGTCTTCTCTTATGGGTTTTCGGAACCAGTCGCTGTTTTTGTGCAGACTGGGTTTCCTAGAAATTCTCCACTGGCCCCAATAAAAAGCAAAAAAGGGGTATTCTTCGGGGATATACTTTTCCGACGTGATTCCCCCTCTGCATCTGTGCATTGAGACGCACAATCAGCAGCAGTTTTTCCCGTGCGGATGACACTGGAGGGGTGACGAGGGAGAGTGACAAGGTGCAGCCCCGAACGGCCAGTCAGTCAGTAAGAACCGGCAGTGGAGACGACAGCGCCTCTCACTACACCATACACTGAGAGCCCCTCGGCCTCGGACAAGTTCGGCTGTCTGACAATGGACCCACGCACATGACTCCCACTTTCGGAAAGAGCTTTTCCGATCCAATATTGGCATCGTCACGTGACATATTGGAGTGCCCGGATGTCAGGCAATAACACCCCGTATGCAGGGACGAAACTTTGGCTGGGGCCAATATATCTTTTTCCGACTCGTTATCGATGGGATCGGCCGCTAAGCACTGAGCCGTCAGGGGAATCGCAAAATCGAAAAGATGGTTCTGAACGCGAAACAAGCCATCAAAGCTTCATTAATGGAGCAGCTTTTGAGTGATTCTGTGAAAACTTTGTGTTGTTCTCCGTTGTGGTGCATTATGTCTCCAAGACATGGAATTCGGTGCAGTATTCAGCCGGGCCACAGACGAACTGACCCTTCGTCTTCACTGATCAGTCTTCAGCCATGATGCAGTGTACATTGTTCTTTGAGTGTGCGCACAATACACTCGACTTCAGCGATGCCGACTCGCGCGCTCAATACAAGCACTTCGGGCTGTGGATGGGATGAGTAAAGGTTTCAAAAGCATGTAATTGAGGCATTCACTGACGTTGGAGTGAGCGAGTTAACAAAAAAAATCGTCGTGTGTATTCGACAGAAAGAGCCTGCACCCTTCACAGTAAATAATATGCATGTCGCCGTCACAAATCCCCCACCGCCTCCCTCTCATCGACCTCACTCCATGGCATCCCCGGAAGCCGTTGCGCCGGGCGCAGCAGTCACATGCTTTGCCTGTGATCGAGGCGGGCGATAGAGACCCGATCCTCTCTTCCGTCCAAAGGAGACGCTCCTGGGCACATGAATCGTAGCCTTTGACATGGCTTCCGTGAGCATATCGACGTCCATAGGCGCATCACTATTGCCCCCAATATCACCGACGTCAGTGCGATGCGGTACCAGCTGGACTGACGGAGAATGAGCAACATCGCATGTCATTGCGTCTGCGTGCGACTGCACGACGGACGTTGCATTGCCCGAGATTTCACCCAGCGGCATGCCCACAATGCTGGAACTGGGCGATCCGTCTGTCGGTGGCCTAGAGGCACGCGACGCAGCACGCCTCAACGCACGGTTGGGTTTGACACCCACTCCGCCCGCTGTAGCTGCATCGCCAGCTGCCGTACCGTCCATGTCGACATCTCCTGCGGGTTGTAATGACACGCAATTGTCAGGCTGTGAGGTCGCCGACAACGCGGGTCCAGAGCAAACAGTTGATCCTGTGTTGTTCTTTGTGTGTCGTTTGGCGCTGGGTTTCTTCTTTCCCCCGGGTGGGTTGCTGCCCACGGATGCACGCTCGAACACAGACACGGATGTGTTGGATGCAGGCAATCCCTGTTGCGATGAATTGACATTGCCTGTGCTCACATCGCGCACAACGGTGGCGTCCTTCATAGTGGATTGGGTGCGCGGTGCATCAGTCGCTGTTGAGGCGGGCGCGTGCTGTGACGGCTGTGGCTTCCGCCTTGTGGGATTGAACTTAAAATCCTTCGGATAACAGTGCACCTCCACCTGCGATTTGCAGCAATGTTGTGTAAATGAACTAAGCCATACACCTATAATAACGGATGTGCATGTGCTCTTTGCATATCTCTTGCATTAATTCCATTGAATCATTTGTCATATCTATATCTGCACATGTGTGTGACAATGGCTCACCAAGTGTTCTTTGCGTGCCTTGTTGTGCTTGAAGACGGATGGACAGCCCTCAACTAGGCACCTGAACAGCACGACCACCACACGCACACGCAAACAACACCACACTCATATGAGCATGATATACACATGAGGTAAACAATGCAACGGGCTTCCAATACAATACCCAAAAAGAACTTGAATAAGCCTCACCTATACATATCTCGTTTCTTTGACATAACGTGGAAGAGCGAGTCGTGTCGTTCAAGCAAATGTAAGTCGAGGAGATGGGCACTTGCAAGCACAAAGTGGCAATATCTGCACACATTCACGTGAGCACTTGCGTAGTGAGACTCATATGCACGGTGGCTATTGAAGGTCGAGATGCAGCCCGATATCATACAAGTGAATTCCTCCCGCGGCTCACACGCATCCTTTTCGCCTTCACCGAAGATCGCATCATATATTGATTCCGCCGTGCCAACGACCGGTAAACGGTGATTCCCTTCATCTTTATGTTGCTGCATACAATGCGAATAATCAAACGACGTGATGTATTTGCAATATCAGAAGCCATTTCGCTATTTATGCGGTACACAACAATTTCAAGCAGGACAATAACAAACACCCCCCCCAAGACACACAAACATTCATCAACTTACTGTCGTCAAAGGTACCGGGATAGGGATATCTGCATCAAACACGGCGACAGAGTCTCTTGCTCTTTTCACGGGCACGTACGTCCAGGCAAACGGATGCTGTCCGGTGCAAAGGAATATAAATGCACGACGCATCATCTGTCATTCGCACCATTATATAAAATAAAATTTTTTAAAGATGGTGAAATTTAAAATCTTCAAATTTTCAACACTATATTTACCTCCTTTCCTTGGAGAGTATCCATGACGGAATAGGCAGTCCACAAGCTGAACATGAAAGAAACAGAAAGCGCTGGACTGTCGTATGTCTACTTTCGAAGTTCCACTTCGCCGTTCGGTTCAAAGTGGTCTCTGTGCAACTGAAATTCCATTGTGTTTCAGTCAGGCGCTGACCCTCACCATGCACTGCACAACCGGGCTCTCGGCAAATCATCGGAGTGGCTGATGACCTGGCCGGCGGCAGTCGGCCAACACGGCTGCACTGCTGTGAAGGGAACCCATTCACTACGGCCACCGCCGATGGTCCACTGGCCGCCGGGCTGCTTGTACGGGCTGCGCTGTGATCGCCGCGGCGGGAATGCGAATACACTGACAGAGGCCAGCTCGCTTTCCACCACGGGCCCACTGAATTGACTGTCGGGCGGCGCTCAGATGAGCCTGTTGTACGTCCAATCCCAGTCTGAACTCACCGCCTGAGCCCAAATGAGAGGGTCCGCTCCACCGAATGTTTCCGGCAGTGCTTCAGTTCAGTCTGTAAGAGGCATCATTGCGCATCCTGTTTACTGTCAGTGTCGGAAGTGGTTTATCAACTTCATCCAATGCGCAGTGTCGTCGGCACATGTGATGAGTTTGCCCATCACACGGACGGCCAGCACTGATATTCAACCCGGCGGCAACATTAGTCACCAATCAGCTCAACATAGCTGCCTCAGTTTGGCCAACTGAGGGCTAGGCTTCTCGTAAGGCGGCTTTGGAGTTTAAAAATGCACAGCCGGCGGCCAGTACTTGCGCTTCCGTCAGGCCCAAACCGGCGTGACCGGCACCGGGTCCGGCGCTCGACAGTAAGCAGCCCACGCCGTCCGGCCCCACACGACCTGCAAAGGGCGAGCCGTTTGAGGCCTACAGTTCAGCAGGATTAAAGACGAAACCATTCCGGAATCGAGTCCGGTTTGATGCCGCCGTGGGGGCATTCGTCAAGTGGATCTGGTCACGTGACTGCGTGGGTCGTGGATCTGGCGATTGCGAGCTCTCGGCAAGAGTGCTAATTGCCCACTTATCCCCAAATGAGCATTAATCCGACTATGGAAAGTGTATGGGACGCTGATTATTTCAACATACGGCAATTACATAACGCAGGGTGCGTTTGGTAAATAACGGCCGTTCTCATACAATGTCTATAGTGAGTGGCGCGCGTAATCAAAGGCCGGTAGTGGGCCCAGTCCATGGCATATGGTGCGTGTGCGTGACCCCAGACACACTGACGCACGCACACACGCACACGCACACACACACCACACGCACACACACACATACACATGCACACACACATGCACTCACTTTGCTGTCACAGCACTACGCACGCACGCAACACATATGAATGTAATAGCTGAAATAATTCAGTCCTTTTGTCGACTCTGCTGGATTAATTTTGTTTGCCCGTTTGTAGCATCGATTCGTCGTTCTTCAAAAGGCAGAAATGGTACGATTGGCGCATCCGCGCACTGTGGCGTCTGTAGTTTTCTGCTGAGCATAGAGTCGAGTGAGCGCTCTGGGTCCCAACTGGCTGTATAGTCTGAAGGGTGGAAGTTGATTATGATCCGGACGTTTCGAGTGTCGTGTCGGTTAGATGCTAAATCTGCTGTGTTTGTTTGTTGTGGATGCGTAGGCGGGTGCTCTTGAGAATGCCAGGGCTGGAATGCCCAAGCTCCGCGATGAGGAGCGCGAGAGCCGTTATGGATATGTGTTCTCCGTGTCTGGTCCCGGTGGGTTCAGCGGGAATGACCCGTGCGCATCATGGATGTCGTCTGGAGGCTTGCAAAGTTGCACTCGTTTGCTCATATGTGTTTACGTGGCGGGAGTATCGAAGCATAGTCTCTCCGAAGCTTACATGGCTATATGTGTTTGTGTGTGTGTGTGTGTGTGTGTGTGTGTGTGTGTGTGTGTGTGTGTGTGTGTGTGTGTGCGACCGATTAGTCGTGACGGCGGACCACATGACGGGAGCGGCCATGTACGAGCTCGTCCGTGTCGGCCATTTTGAGCTGGTCGGCGAGATCATTCGTCTCGAGGGCGACACAGCCACCATCCAGGTGTACGAAGAGACTTGTATCCAACTCATCATTTCAATTGTTTTATTTCTATGCGCAAACATTAATGCGGCAACTTTAAATGTAACCTCGTATGCCATTGGATCTCGCTGTCTTCGTTGCCCCCTTGACCGGAAGTGCGTGGTTTTATTTTTCTCTATGTGTTGATGACGATGATAATGATTAGCCGGTGTCACTGTCGGTGATCCCGTACTCCGCACGGGCAAGCCTCTCTCCGTTGAGCTTGGCCCCGGTCTCATGGCCAGTATCTATGACGGAATTCAGCGCCCGCTGAAGGTTGGTGTGGAGATGTTGTCATGTCATTGCTTCTATTTTGGGACTGCTATTGGACGGTGCATTGCCTTTCGTGTCCGCGTGGGTCACTTATCTTCCTTATCCAGCAAGTGTATGGAAATTGAGTACATCCGACTCACTGGATTGTTTTCTGTGTTTTTTATAATTATTACTATTGTTTTGTCAATGTCTTTTTGTTTGTAGGATATTGCTGTTCAGACGACGAGCATCTACGTGCCGCGAGGCATCAACACGCCTGCGCTAAGCAAGGAGATTGCGTGGTACTTTCAGCCTGCGCCCATTCGTGTTGGCGACCACATTGTCGGCGGCGACATTTACGGTCTCGTGCAGGAGAACACCCTCATCCGCCACAAGATCATGCTGCCCCCGAAGGCCCGGGGTACCGTCACATATATCGCCCCCGCTGGCAACTACACGCTCCAGGTGGGCATCCCTCATTCACACACACAAATGCACATGCATACACACATGGCCTTTTGGTTTCATCTCAAATGTGGAGTCCTTGGGCACTACGCCTAAGACATTGACTTAATCCTACGTCTTTCATCACATACACACACGTGCGCGCCCTTTTTCCCCGTATATATATATATATGTATAGCTTGCCCACCGACAACCATACACAAACACACACAAACACACACACTGACCCGCTCTCACCCTTGCCATTGCCACCACCACCGCGCACATTGCAGGACACAATCCTTGAGACCGAGTTCCAGGGCCGCGTGTCCAAGTTCAGCCTCTACCAGGTGTGGCCCGTGCGTCAGCCGCGCCCCGTGTCGGAGAAGCTTGCCGCGAACCACCCCCTGCTCACTGGCCAGCGTGTCCTCGATGCCCTCTTCCCGTGAGTATTCTGCATGTGCTTGCTTCTGTGTCTTTGTCGGTGTTGGTGTTGGTGTCTGCGTCTGCGTCTGTGCGTGCGTCCGCATCAGCGTGTGCGTGTGTCTGTGTCTGTGTCTGTTTTTATGCGTTGTTTGATTGTTTGATTGTTGCAATGGTTGTGCCAGATGGACAACACTGTCGGCATATGGACCTGCAACTAACAAGTCGGCACATATACACATCTACACACTCAGCTGCGTGCAAGGAGGCACCACGGCCATTCCCGGAGCCTTCGGCTGCGGCAAGACTGTGATTTCGCAGTCGCTGTCCAAATACTCCAACTCTGACGTTATTATTTACGTCGGTTGCGGAGAGCGCGGCAATGAAATGTCTGAAGTGCTTCGCGACTTCCCCGAGCTTGACATGGAGGTCAACGGCGTGAAGGAGTCCATCATGAAGCGCACAACCCTCGTCGCAAACACGTCGAACATGCCTGTCGCTGCCCGCGAGGCGTCCATTTACACTGGTGCGTGTCTTTCGCTATGTGTGTCTCTGTGTGATTGTCAGGTGGTCTCTGCGCAATCAAAATGTAACGTCTTTGTTGTTATGCGGACACTTAGTCCTTTTTTTTGGTTTTGGGTTAGCTGTCATCTTTGTCCATTTCTGTATCATAATTAATCCGTTACATGCGTTATGCTATCGCGCTCTCGTGCTGCAGGCATCACTCTTTCCGAGTACTTCCGCGACATGGGCTACCACGTGTCTATGATGGCCGACTCCACATCCCGCTGGGCAGAGGCTCTCCGTGAAATTTCCGGTCGTCTTGCCGAAATGCCCGCCGGTGAGATTGCGATGAACTGCACATTAATCTGCCTTACTCTGACACTGTTTCGTCCCCGATAGTGCGGTGAATTGCGTGTTTTTTTGTTTGTTTGTGGTTATGGGGTGTGCAGGCGTGTGTGTTGGGGGGGGGGAGAGTGTTTGACTTTGTTGGTACATATAACAATGGAGCGGCGATAGCATGTGGCGGCGATGTTGTTGATACCCGCCTCTCCATCGGCTGATGTGTCTTCGTGCTTTGTTTTTTGTCTCTCTCTGTCTATCTCTGTGTCTCCGTCTGCACCAAACAGACTCTGGATACCCCGCATACCTTGGTGCCCGTCTTGCCTCCTTCTACGAGCGCGCTGGCCGTGTCTCGTGCCTCGGCAGCCCCCAGCGTCTTGGAAGTGTGTCGATTGTCGGCGCAGTGTCGCCCCCCGGTGGTGACTTCTCCGATCCAGTTACTGCCGCCACCCTCGGTATCGTGCAGGTGCGCAATCTATGTATGGATGAATTCGAGTGAAAGATGAGACTAGACTGTTTTTTGTTTTTGTTTTTGTTTGTTTGTTTTTGTTTAGCGTATTGCACCGTGCGCACATGAAAGTATGCGAAGTTTGCGATTCTATCGTATGTATTCCTCTTGTCATTTGCTGACATATTGATCGTTGTCTTTGTTGTTGCTGTTGTTGTTGATTATTGCAGGTTTTCTGGGGCTTGGACAAGAAGCTCGCCCAGCGCAAGCACTTTCCCTCCGTCAACTGGCTCCTGTCGTACTCAAAGTACCTCAAGGCACTCGACCAGTACTATGAGGAGTTTGATGCCGACTTTGTTGGTTTCCGCCGGAAGATCCAGGAGATCCTTCAGCTCGAGGAGGACCTCTCCGAAATTGTGCAGCTTGTCGGCAAGGTGCGTTTGTGTTGCTGTTGTGGCGCCTGTTGCTTTTGCTTGATCGTGCCGGATGTAGTTGTCTGTTAGTCTGTTCGTCTTCTTTTTTGTCTCTTGACAATCTTGTGATGTGTGCGGATTGAAAGTGACCACAAATGTGAGAAGCTTTCATGCTGTCAACATGTCTTTGAATGCCCGCCCTGTCTGATCCTTTCTTTTCCCGCTCTCCCTCGTCTTCTCGTCTGTTGTTATTTTTGCACAGGGCTCCCTCGCCGAGTCTGACAAGATCACACTCGAGGTTGCCAAGCTCATCCGCGACGACTTCCTCCAGCAGAACGGCTACTCTTCGTACGATCGGTTCTGCCCCTTCTACAAGACGGTCGGCATGATGCGAAACATCTGCCTCTTCTATGACCTTGCCAGGTGCGTGCGTGCATGTGTTTGCTGGCTGTTGCTTGTCTCTCTCTTCTCTGTCTGTTGTTGTGGAGTCCATGGGCACAGCGCCTATGACACTGACTTGAATCCTACATCTTCACTGTCTGTTGTGCGTTGTTGTTTTTCAAATGTGTTCGCGGGATTGACGTGTACAATCTCTTATTCGACATTTGCAGGCACTCTGTTGAGACGACGGCACAGTCTGATCGCAAGATCACGTGGTCTGTCATCAAGGAGAACATGGGCGACCTCATGTATGAGCTCTCATCGATGAAGTTCCAGGTTTGTGCAGTCGACGTTACTGTCTCTGTCTCTGTCTCTGTCTCTATCTCTATCTGTATCATTATCTTTATCTCTGTATGTATGAACATGCACACTATCATATATATTTTCATATATAGATAGATACGTATATACTGATGCATCTGTATGAACTCTTTTTATCACAGGAGCCCGCCAATGGCGAGGCTGCCGTCAAGGCACACTATGCCAAGCTGGCCGAGAAGATGCACGCCCAGTTCCGCGCCCTCGAGGACTAGACACCCCATACATTCGGCTGTGCGTTTTGTCTGTCGCTTGTTTAGTGTTTTTCGGGGGGAATTCGAGAGAGGAGGGATTGTGCTGATGGCCAATTCCTGTTCCTGTTTGCCCTTTTGCGTCCGCTTGTGCGTTGTGAATCTGTCGCTTTTGGTGTCTCTGTTGTGATGATAAGAAACGAATTTGAAGAAGATCTAAAGTGGGTTGAACGCAAGGGCAGTTAAGGAGAGGTATGCTTTGCTTTTCTGCAACAGTGCTCTCCCCCCTGCAATCCCCCCACATGCACACCTTGACTGAGGCGGCTATGCCTGCGTTTTGTGGGCCGCCTGGCAATTGTGTTGCATATTTGCTCTTATGCAATTGTAATACACTGCAAAAACCAAACAAACACACGCAGACATGAAGACCTTCTGTAAACCGTTCTGCTCCTCGCATGCTAAGAAAACTTCCGAGAGGATATTATTATTTTATTATTGTTTGTTACTCGACCGGCGTGGATACCAAATTTGTACTTTGGCTTACTTATTCACTCGTTGAGGTTGGAGTCTCAGCTTCTGCCGCAAGCCATTAAGTGATGAAATCATCTCCGTCAGATATGAACAACTGCAATACATCCGGCAAGTTGTTCACGCCACAAAGTTACTGAGTGAAGTCGAATGTTTTGTGTGTATTTTTTCTTCTTTTTTTTTCAAGGCACTGCTGACAATGCAAACAGACGGTACATTTTCTCCCCTCAATCGTTGAAGCGCTGTTTCTTGGCCGCGGGAATTGCAGTCGCCGTCTGCGAAGGGTGAAGGTACACAAGTCACATGCACGGGAGTGGATGAGTCACGTGCAATCATTATCATTGTTTGGACAGACAGTGACAGAGTTGACGTGCAGTACTCGGGCATTTCTCAAGTTTACAGCACTAATCGTGGTTGTGAGAGACAGAGAGTATAGATTGGGCAGGGAAGATATGGATAAGAGGGTGTGTGTGTGTGTGTGTGTGTGTGTGTGTGTGTGTGTGTGTGTGTGTGTGTGTGTGTGTGTGCGTGTTTGAGTGATGTAGGGTTCAAGTCAATGACTTAACGCTGTGCTCATGGACTCCAAAAGATAGAGAGTGAGAGATGTAGGATTCAAGTCAGTGTCATAGGCGCTGTGCCCATGGACTCCACAAGATAGAGAGTGAGAGAGAGAGACCCACATATCCCGGGAAATCGTAGTCAATGCCGAGCTCCTCGATGCGCTTCCTCTTCTTTTCCTCCGATTTGAGCAGTTTTCCCACAACAGCCTTGTGCTGCTTGGGATCCTCACGTGACTGGTTGTAAAAGAAAGAGCAAAAAGAAAAAGAGTTTGCAAGACAGACTGATTTGAGCATGATGTACATTGGACACACACACACACACACACACACACACCTTCTGACGCCGGAGTCGCTCTATCCGTTGCCAAGGCACCCGCTTGAACTTCTTGTTCGCACCCTTGAACAGATCCTTGTGGACTTTGTCAGCAGGCATAATTTTGCCTGCACACACACACATACACACACACACACAACATAAACACCACACAAGATGCAAATAGAAGCATGAGAATGGGCGTAAAGCAAACATATTGAAGTATCACAGCCAAAAGCACACAAAATGTGGATGAATGACGGCAAATCCAACTCACACTTGAGCAAACGGTTGAACATAAGGTAGTTGTTCATCGTCTCTGCCGCAATCTCGGCAACTTCCTCGAATTTGAACTGCACAAACGCATATCCCTTGGGTTTCCCAGTCTGATGCCCAACAAACAATACCAGACGGCGTTTTAGTATGCAGTTAACACAGTTCAACACACGCACACACACACACACACACACACACACACACACACACACACACACACACACACACACACACACACACAC
>CALSCR010002794.1:0-15754 GCA_943704495.1 Pigoraptor chileana | reverse complement strand
ACACACACACACACACACACACACACACACACACACACACACACACACACACACACACACACACACACACACGCAGGGCACACAGTCACAGATGGCACACTGACACGCACGCACGCATCACACCAACGCGAATATATATATATATAGATCCCGCAATCACAAGTTCTCCATCAACGAACCACACAAACAAACACATACCAAGCAAGCGAGGACACAACAACTAAGCCTATCAACTAGCAATCAATCATCGACAAGCAAGATTAAAAATCACAATTTGTCGCGAACAGACGAAACAAGTTCAACCAACAGATTTCACTGCAGCGGCACGACCTCACTGCAGCGGCACGACCCCATCCAACCATGCATATCATCGCACCCGAGCAGACGGCCGCACTCGCCGCAAATGCCGTCAACGTGGAGTGTTTTACAGAGTATGACGAATATGGTCTCGCCGATACAGAGGCATGCTACGCCGTCACGCGCCTCAAGGCATCGGCCCATGATGCAAACGGAGACTCCAGCCGCGCTCCTGTCGACATTGTCGCCGTGATAGATCGGAGCGGGTCGATGGGCGACCAGAACAAGCTTGAACTCGTCAAGCAAACGCTCGAGTTTGTGACAAAGGAGCTCACAGTGCGGGATCGCCTCGCAATTGTCAGCTACGATGACACGATCCGTATTGAGTCGCCGTTGACGGTGATGGACTATGATGGCAAGGAATCGCTTCTTGCAAGCGTAAGGGGGCTGCATCCTGGCGGCTCCACGAATCTGTCGGGCGGCCTTCTCCAGGGGCTGCGTCTGATGCGCGATCGGACGGAAGCGCGGGAAGTGTCGTCTGTTCTTCTCTTCACGGACGGTCTTGCCAATGCAGGCCTCACGCAGTCGTCGGACATTTGCAGGATGGTGCTTGCATTGCTCTCGAATGACGATGATGCCATCAGCAAGTATGCAATCGACGACGCTGACCATGGACAGACGCAACAACCCCGCCGACAGTCGTTTGTGCAGCGTGCGATGAACACAATGGGCATTAATTCGCCCCGTCGCACGAGCTCTCCCAGCGCCGCACCCCCCGCCCTTCCCCAGTCGCAGATGCAGACAGCGACCTTCGCTCCCCCCGCGGCCGCTCCTCCCTCTGCTCCCACCCGCTCCCCTTCAAAGTCCCCAAAGGCTGCCAAGGCGTCACCGGCAGCAGCATCAGCAAAGCAGAATGCAAGCACTGTCTATACGTTTGGTTTTGGCAGCGATCACGACGCAATGATGCTCAAGGCGATTTCGGAGACGGGCCGCGGCATGTATTACTTTATTCGCGGGGGCGAGGACATTGCGTCGTCCTTTGCGGATTGTCTCGGCGGACTTCTCAGCACCGTTGCACAGGGCATCACGCTGACGCTGAAGCCCGCGAACGGATCGGCGATCACAAAGATTCACCATGTCGGCAAGGTGTCGACTGTCGATGGGACGTCCAAGATTGAGATTTGCGATCTGCAGAGCGAGGAAGAGCGAAACATCTTGTTTGAAGTGAAGCTTCCGGCGAGGACTGCGGTTGGTGACGAGATTGCGTTTGTGGCTGAGATCGAGTACTTTGACGTTATCGCGGGTGTACAGCGGAGGCAAATTGGACAGGCGAAGGTGCGTCGCGTGTCAAACGTTTCAACAACGCGCGAATCGTCCGTTGAGGTTGATGTGCACAAAGGTCGCATGGAATCGATTAAGGCCATGGACGAGGCGAAGGCGAAGGCGGATGCAGGAGACCTCGAGGCTGCGCGCGAGCGGATTTCCAGTCACATCAGCGCGATGAAGTCCAAGAAGGCAGCAACATCCGCACATGCCGTCAGTGCGAACATTGCCGAAGACCTCGAAAAGTGCCTCAATGGCCTGCAGAGCACAACTGCGTATCGCAACGAAGGCAATCAGATGATGAGTGCCAAGCAGCAGCAGTGGGGACACGAGCGGTCGAACGAATGTGCAAGTGGCTCTGCCTACGAGACAAAGGCGCGCAAGGTCATGAAGATGAAGTTCATGAGCTAAATGGCCGGGGCGTTCTCCTGTCTTATTTCGTTTCGTCTTCTCTCTGCGCTCTCTGTGCTCCCTCTCTTTCTTTCTTGTGGATGTCCATGGGCATCGCGCCTAGACTCTGACTTGAATCATGCATCTCTCTCTCTTTCTGCTCTCTTTCTCTCTCTCTTTTTCTTTGTTTAATCGGTATTTGTCCTTGCGCTTTGCCTTTTGGTTCGCAAAGCGTATATTGTGAGACAAACTATCTTCCTATCGTGCGAGAGACACAAAAGTATCTTGCTTTTACAAGCGTATATAAACGTGAGGGCCCTGTTATTTGAAAACAACCGTATGAGGTCATTTTTGAAAACAGTCCATAGTGAATTATTATCGGAAACACGCCCTTAAACCATTAAAAAGTGGCCGAGAGACAGGCACAACGAAGTAACCACAGTAACAAGCTAAGTGCAAGGCGACAGACAAGTTTACTGGCTCTATTCACGCCACGGGCGCAGTCAGGGACTTTGATACATAACCCCTCCCCACAATAGCCGACAGAGGCCTTCGGTACTTCATAAGTCTTTAGCACAAGTACATCCACTCCAACCCAAACAGAGAGAGATGTAGGGATTTATTCAGTCTCATAGGCGCTGTGCCCATGGATGGACTCCACAAGAGAGAGCGAGAGAGAGCGACATAGGAAATCAAACGAAAGAAGACAGGAGGAAGAGCGATAGACGAACAAAGAGAGAAATGAAATAGAAAGGATACATGAGGAGGCACAAAAAACGGACCACCTAATGCGGGCACGCGGTCTCACCACACGGCGAGATGGTCTTCCACAACCCCAAACACTCCGTCCAGTTCAACAACAGTGTCGCCGAGTGTGATCTTCCCGTAAAAATGTCCAAAAGGTTGGCAAAACTTGCTCGAAACGATTCCGAGAACGTTCACGTCCTCGTGACGCATACCCGCCGGCGTAAAAGTTAGATCCACGCTGTGTCGGTCCGCAGAATCTTTCCCGATAATGCGCCACTGCTCCGTCGCACATCCCTCGCGAGTCGACGGAATTTCAAACTTCACGCCACGGAGATCGTAAAGTTTGCCGTTGTGGAAAAAGGCGTTCTCCATTGAGTGCCCATCCTCCGTGTCGTATACATCCGCAGAGAGATTCATACCTGGGAGTAAGGTTGCGACGAGTTTTTGACCTTTGTGAGACAAGCAATATCAGTCCTCCCCCCTCTTTTGTCCACATGCAATAACACATGCAATCACGCATGCAATAACAGATAACACACGCTCTCTCTCTCTCTCTCTCTCTCTCTCTCTCTTTGTGTAATTCTATCTCAGTGAAGTACCACACATCCCCCCTCTGGACACTACACGCAAATTACCACCAAAGGAAAAGCCAGGAAAAGTTGCAAAGTTGCAAAGTTGCACTTTCCTACGTGCACAAAATAAGAAAATACACCACAGTTTTGAGAAAAAGACGAAGAGGAAACACATCAATCCCACCGATCTTATTTCCGTGGGAATCGTGACCGCTGAAGTTGGCCCACTTCCACTTTGTTTCCCGACGCGCAAATGATCTTGTGTAGTCCACGGAGACCATCGCACGATTATCAATCGCGATCGTGGTTCCGTCTTCGCCCCACTTCAGAGAGCCACTGCTTGCGTGAACACCGGCGAGCTTATGTGTATATGCAGGTGTCTTGTTGCCGAGGTCGAACAACAGCGACATTGATTCGTCGGGAATCTTGAACAAGTAGTCGCCTGGAATGTGCGGAGATGACCCAGGCGAGGAATGACATAAATATCCACAGCTTATAATACATCCACACCAACAACACAAAAACACAACCAAAACCACACTCAACAAACACATACAACAAACACGCACACACACACACACACACGCACACACATGCACACACCATCAACACAAAAGCACACACAACAAACACACGCGCGCGCACAACGTTTGCGCACATACATACACAACCTACCAATGAGGTTCTTTTTCTCCCATCCTCCATCTTCGGCACGGCGCCGCCACAGGGGAAGCGAAATGGAGACCTTGACATCCCCGCTTTCGCTGTGGTCAATCTCCACCCGATCATTCCAACTGACCCACGAAGTACGTCCACGCGCTGAACTCTCGGCGAATGTGCATGCCCGCCCAAGTGGACTCTTTGCCTGGTACTCGTAGAAGCGGTGATCCCCGCCCCTTTCTACAACGTATGCAAAACACTGACCAACATATCCCAGTTGGATAACAGCCAAGGCCACAAAGTGTGTGGGCGTTGTTAGAGAGAGGTACTCCCACTCTTTGAGACGGTAAGCGGAGAACCAACCGCTTGCCGGCATGCGTGCATCGGTAATCGGACCCGAGTAACGCCCGAATCTGTTTCGGTCAAAGAGAGGGTTCATCGGTGGAAACTTAGTTGAGTAATCAATAACAATAAACGATGCAGAGATGCAAAAAAAAGCACGATCTAAACACATTTCGAAAAGCTCAAGTGCGCAGTTTACTGAGCCATCCTTCTTGCAAAAAAGACTCACGCAAAGCTTGGCACTCCATTTTCGTCCGTGGACAAGACAGCCGACGCCGGCGGCGGTCCCACCGTTATATTGACCATTTGCACTCGAGTTCGTAATTTCTAATGTGGCTTTAGTTAATGAGACCCGCACAGTACTACTACTTTATTAATCTCACAGTCGTGTGCTTCTTAACTTCTCTTTCTGGCAATGTCCGATGACCTTCCGCCATCCCTTCCGGTACCCCAAGTCCCGTGTGCTCAGTCCGCGTCCCGTGACGTATACTATGTTTAGGCTAATCAAATAATAATTGTAGCGAGACTTCGGTTACTAACTAGGTCCGCCTACTGGGTCGGCGGCCAGCCCATCTCTGGCGGCGGCGTCGCGGGGACTCGGTGCTGCTTAATCAGGGCCCGGCGCGGCACCTTAGTGACGGGCCATTGAATCAACTGGGTGCTTATAAGCACCCTTAAAAGCACCCTTGCATTCAATGCAACGACGCCATGTGGCTGTGTGACGCTGGCCTCGGGACGGCGCGCGGCGGCCTCGGCAGGGCCGCCTACCGGCATCCAGTGGCACTGTCGACAGTTGCCGACTCGGAATTTCATACAGTCTCAGCCGTCTCCGTCTCCCTCGCTCTCCCCCTTTCCAGCCTGCGGCGTAGCCTGACCTGTGCAGGAAGTAGGGAATGCTGTTTCTGAGGACTGGAAGCTCAGTTCGTCTGAGGGCGCGCGGCCAAGAAGTGGATCTGTCTTAAGTCTTTGGATCTGTCCTTGTCTCTCTCCCTTTGGACCAGCCGTCGATGCGGCCGGCCGTTATGCCTAAGGCTTTTTGAGTACTGAAGGTCAGTTCTCCCTTTCTCCCTCTCTCTCTCTCTCAGGGCACTTGTACAGTCCATGAGCACCGGCTGAGCGCATGACACTGACTTGAATCCTACATCTTTCTCGGCTCTCTTTGCGGAGTCATCCGATGCGCACAGCCGGCTCGCCCCAACTGAAACTAACAGCCGACTTGACTGATCTTGCATCTCTCCTCGGCTCTTTCGCTCCTTGTCAGCGGAGTCTGTGCTCAGCGCCTAAGACAATGACTTGAATCCTACATCTCTCTCTCTCGCTCCGCTCCACACTGGCGGGCTGGCACTGCTCTGACGCGGCTGGCACTATGACATTTCATCAGACTTGTAGTCGGAGTTGGGGTGCGGCGGCGCGGCCGGCCGGTTGCCAGTGTTCTAATGCGAATCAGTGCTGGGCCGTTCAATCCGGGGTCAGTTGCGCAGCCGCTGCGAGTCAGTCTGTGGCCCCGGGTTGGCGTGCGGCCCGGCTTATTGGGCGGATGTGAATCGGTGGCTGTTTCCCCCTGGGACGATCGGCCAATGGTGCGATGCCGACGGCTTGTGGTACTGCTCAGCCCGGGGAACGAGTGATTGTTGCCGGGCCTCCCGTAAGCATGACGATCACTTAACAGCATGACGATCCCTTAACAGGGAGAACTCCCGTAAGCATGACGATCACTTAACAGCATGACGATCCCTTAACAGCCGGTAGCATGACGATCCCTTAGGGAGCACATGACTGTCAGCCGAACGGCATGGCGATGAATGCAGGCTTGACTATTCTGGCAATATTGCCCGACATTCACTCGAAACGTTTAATTGGACACATACGTCACTGGTTCCACGAGGTGAAACCATTATTTTTATATCACTCGGAGGCAATGAAAAAACATCTCGAGTTATTAAAAATGGTAATAAATAATAAAAATTTATAAATTACAAATTTATTGAAACTCTCCAATGGGTGTTAGTAAACAATAATAATAAAAAATATAATATAAAAATTAATAATTTATTTCCATATATTTTCATATATATTTCCAGTTTTTTTCGTGGAGTTGAAATTATATGGGGGAGTGCAATGGTTGCAATGCGGCGCCTATCGCAGTTGTGACATCAGTGTCATCGGTGTCATCGGTGTCATCAGTGTCGATGAATGTCGGGAGTGGGGGGTGAATGTCAATGGGACCAAACATCAATACACGATTGGAGGTCACTGATTTCGCACCTCCACATTCTGTATTGCCCCGGTGAATAGGCCCCATCCGCCCTGTCAAGTGCCGTGACTTCTGCATCGGGAATTTGGCCAAATACTCAGTGTCAGCTTCTCTCTCTTTCACAATGCCACATGATGGCATCGCACTCGGGCCTTTCTTCTTCATGTCTGCTTTTGGCATGTGTCAATGGTGTGCTGCGGTCAGTTTGCAAAGTGGTACAATAGTACATGTGATAATTCCGCTCTGCCGATTACCATTGAAAAGATTCGGTCTGGAACGGGTACTCAGTGATTAGCACGTCCTGCCCTGCCAAATCACATAGCATTGAGTGAGGCCCATCAATCGATACTGATCATTCCGTCGAATGGAAAGGGCATTGCAGTGCATGAATGCCAATACTGCGTCTGTTCCGGCACTGTGTAACATACCGCCCCGCTAGAGTGTCTTTACCGCGCGGAATTCGGGCGACCATGACGCCTCGCACAGCGCATCTGCCGTCGGTGGCGGGCTGCTTTCATGCCTCTCCACCGTCGCCAGCATCTGCCACTCAGCGTTCGCCCAACGCCGACCTACAGCAGCCGAAGGCGACCCCCGACGTAAACGATTTGAAAGGAGTTGGATACAAAGCTCTTCTCGCGGTACTCACGGCGGACATTGAGTGCAACTTTTCACAATTCGAAAGCCCCGGTGAGACTGAAAGACCCTGTGACGAGTCCCACCAACGTCCCACGATTGTCGATTCCGCAACAATGCGGGCGCCACGTCAAAGTAAATCAGCCGGGAGCCGTGCGAATGCTGGAAAGCCAATGTCAAACAAAAAGTCGCCCGTATCGAATATGAAAGCGGTGAAGGGGCGCCCTGGCCGCAAATGGACCATGAATAGCTTCATGTTGTTCTCCATCCAGTACAGGAAGGCATTGCGCGCGCGTTTCCCCGGCGTGACAAACGGAAGCCTCTCTGAAATGCTGTCAAACGTCTGGAAGGAGGTGCCACGAGAGAGAAAGGAGTACTTTCAGGCCAAAGCAAAGGAGATTCGCGACGCACACAGGCAGGCTGGACCTACGCGCGAGGAACCGCTGGACTGTTTCGATGATGACATGACCACGGCAACCAAACTTAGCGTCGCGAATTCTGTCAACCAGCCGGAGACTCGACACCACTCTCACTCTGCTTGCGACGGACAACTGCAAGGGCTTCGCGTGCTGCACGAGCGGCAGTCCGCGCACGTGACTGATACCGGCGCGGCAGTCACCATTGACGGACGGGATGCCCACATGCTTGCAACCACGCACATGGAGAATTCCCCTCCCCTCCATGATCTTGTGCCTACGGCCTCGGAGCGCACCGCCACGCAGATGGGCTCGCACTGGCTTGAGAATGAGCGCGACAGTGGTGGTATATTCAGTTATAATTACAACGCATGCGGGCCGCCGGAGCCGCTGGCAAGGTTATATCCGCTCGCACACGAAGACGCGCGAGAACAACCGCGAATTTTGGGCTTTCCGTGGACCTACAACTCCAATGCAGCCTTTGGGTGGCTTCGTACTGGCCCCGACACTGAGATTGACTTGGAGTCACCGTTTGTACGCAATTTCAGCGGCGGCGCAACGACACTTCTGAACCCCGGATTACCAAATGACATGCATCTTCATCCTTGTCCACTAGCGTGGCCCGGGTTGCCCGTAGCCACTGCCGCGGCTGCACGAGCTGGTAGCTCAATAGACGGCTTTATCGCCCTGAGTGATCGCAGCCGGATAACAGCGACAGCCGATCATCACAATCTCAGTCTCGAACTCGGTCAACCGTCGGTCCTTGCAACTGCCAATGCAGAGCAATCGTCGTCGGAGGGATCTGTGACATTGAATGCATCTCGGTACGCTGACTCTGCGAATGACGCCGAGTGTCGACGTATCCAGACGCTATTCGCGTTGGCCGAGACATCGTCCGCTGACCTTGACGCTCTTTTTGGTCGCGTGGCAAACGCCTCTCACGCGGACGAACCTTCCGTGAGCGGTTTTCACAACGGTGTTCACGGCTGTAACCTGGGCAAATACGTGCCAAATGTGTTGATTACGGCGCCTCGTTCATTCCCGGAGCTTTCGACGCAATCGCCACCGTATGTATATTGGAGCGTCGGTGTAACAATGTTGCCCAATTCAGCCCAGCCCGACGGTCCCGGGACGAATGTGTCTGACCGCTGACTAGCCGGACTGGTCTATTCGGTGCAGCGCTGGGCGAAAGTGTCACGGTGTGGCCTAGCAGCCTGCCCGGCTATACCGTCGGCGCCACGTGCCATTTATCATTAAGTTGGCCGGAACATCACAGACTTCGATTGGTCCACTGCGGTAACCGGATACCGGAGACTGTACTAAGGCGCCCCTATTGGTAAAGGGACAGAGGCGATTGTCGTGCAGGTGACTCAGGAGGTCAGGCGTCGCTTTCTGGCGCACTGCCATACTCGGCCATCTGCTCGTGTCTACTTAGCTGTATATAATGTGCGTATATACCCCATTTAAACTCCGCATGCTTTCAACCATTGAGTTGTCTGAATAAGGAATGAATCCGCACTGATTCGACCGGCAATTTTATTAGTTAAGCTCTCGGTATGAGTATCAGTATCGGATACACCACTTCGACAGCGAAGGCAGGAAACAACCGACACCGGCTGGTGTCAACTGGCAGAATGCCGCCGCGCCGATGCCCGTCGCAGTTCGGTTTTGAGCTCAGTGGCTCAGTTTAATATCCGCGGTTAACTCCAGCTGCGCTAGCTGCTACTATGATAGTTCGGGGACTGATTCATTGGCCGGAGCCTTCTAATCCGACTGCAATGTCCACATTGTGGGTCACTGAGCGGCCGGCTTCAGTGCTTTCTGCCGACTGGCGGATGTCGGCCGGTGGCAGTGCCATGGGAGCTACACAGGGTGCAGTCAGCGGCTCTCGGGTGGCTTGCACTGGCTGGCAGGCCCACTGACACCCTCAGTAAACATTCGGAATCGGTCAGTGTCACAATGTCCGACAGTACCGACTGGACCCATCTCTGCTGGATCATGGTCGGCCGGCGTGCCCGGCAGTACAGTGTACCATGCTCGGCTGGCCGGCCGCCACCGCCACGAGTGCTCTCAGAGGACGCCAGTACACCGCCAGACTTGAAATGTAGCGGTTGTAGTAAGGCCGAAGAAAGAAAGAAGAAAAAGAACAACTGACCAAAGTCGGGTTTGTGCATTTAGCACTGATCTGAGATTGTACCCAACTGACCAACTATGGCAAAAGTGGCCTCCTAACGGAAAAATCGACGCCGGAAATAACGACAAACTGATTTGTCGGAAATCGCCGATGCAAGGGTGTTATGTGCGCTGTTATTGGCTGCTCACTATGGCCAATGTATGGGCGAGTGTTTATTTGGGCACATTTGCTGCGGAAAGCGCCGCAGTGGCAAAGTGGACGCATGCTTCACATTTGCACCCTCGCATGTTATATTTTCCACCCCCATTCACACACAGTGGAAATTCCCTAACGCCCGAAAAACGGCTTACCGTCCGAATCGCATTGTATGCGCCTTAACTACCATTCGCTTTTTCGCAATCCAGTTTCTTTCGCACCTCTGTTTACCTGACAGCACAAGCAGACTACTTGCACCAGGAGCGGCGTCAGAGTGTCGGCGTCCCTCTTGCAGAACTGAGTTGATTGACTGAAAATCTGAGAACCCATCCTGATCGTTTCATACAGATATGTATGCTCTCAGTAGTCCGACCGACTACGCATGTATGACGGCTAAGCATACTTCGATCGGTATCTCTCCACCCTGAAAGTGAGCATCGGTCACGTATAATTGTTACCTTGCCGTGATTTTTGCGGTGGATTCGCTGCAAATTATGCATTGAACCGGTACCGCATGGTTTAATATTGAAGTACTGAAGTCTGAATCATACACAGAGGAGTTGATCGCGACTCACCACGGGCTCCGCGGCTTTTCTGGAGGACCGATCTGGCACTTGCCGCCGGACTGCCGTGCCCCCAGCCGTTGCACGCCGATCCGATTAGAGGTTGGTACAGTCCGCGGTCGGAATGACCAACGTGGCTGTCAGACGAGTTTCTGCATGACATCTCGTTAGTTGCAGCCCAAGTAATGCATGTGTCGGCTCTCGCACTGCATTCAGACAGCTCGTTCAGACTGGCAATCATTTTTTAGTCCTGTCAATGGCTGTTCCCCGCCCGGCGTGGCCGCGCCGGGGCACCCGCTGCGGTTTGTCGCATATGCATTTGTCATAAGTCAGTGTAGTGGCACTGGTCCTACCTAATCTGATATTATACGCCGAGTCGCGGCTCTCGATCTAAGGAGAACTCACAGTGAGTCAGTCAGAATACCTCGACTCTCCGGCGATGATCTCATCTGCAGTGCACGGTGCGGTGTTCACGAATATGCAGCAGTACACCCAAACACCCAACCATCTGATGTGGACTGACTTTTTAATTTGATGCTCCGTTGCTGTGCGTGTTCAGCCGTTGGTGGTCGGCAGCCGCCGCCGACCAATGGAAAGTGTCGATGTCGCCCTCCGACGCTAGCAAGAGCCCGATTTACGGCGAGATCGAGCCCACGCTTTTCGCGACACCGGCAGAGTGCCAAAACACTCCAAATCATTCGGCAACGCTACCGATCACAAGTGTCGTCCAACTCACACAAGAAACGGCATCTAAGATGTTCAGTCACGTTTACGTGAAAGTCGGTGAAACCACGCATCGTGTTGTTAGGACGGTCTCCTCGCCGTTGGACGCGGACGGGTATAGGACACTGCTACGAGATCTGCTGGAAGTCCATCATCATGGTACTTCCATTGTAGATAGTAGTGAATCGGCAGAGCTGCAACATATTAGCGCCAACCCTCAGGAAAGCACTGGTGCTCGAAGACCCACGCAACCAACCGTCGCATGGAATCTCAACAGCTTTATTCTCTTTGCCAACGAATATCGGCGGGTTCTTCGGGAATGCCTCGCCAATCACACGCCCGTCCACAACGGCGTCCTCTCAGCACTTCTCTCAAATCTATGGAAGGTGATGCCGCAATCCCGCAAGGAGGAGTTCAAGAAGCAGGCGACAGATCTTAGGCGCATTGGAGTCAAAGCGCGGCCAAAGGCGGTTTTCAGACTGCCAACGACTGACAATACATCGAAATCAGGCGCTCGTGCGATCCGCGGCACGGGAGGCGCCGGTATATTGATGGCTACAACATCTCCGGCGCTGCTCGGTCGACTGCGAGCCAGTAAGGTGGTTACTGCGCCACCCGTCAACTCCGAGTCAAATGCGGCTGAATTTACAAGTGAACGACGGGGCAGTGGTGTCGCAGATGTGGGGGACAGTGGGCGACCAGAGCAGTGCTCAAAGTCCACTGCGGATGGAGTCGCTGGCTTCACTGCTGATATGCCGGCGGCCGGCGGCGTGGCAGCAGCGGCTATGAGCAGCCCGACGCCCGACGTATTACGTACTCGATTTGGTGGCGCTCTCGCGGGAATCGGCGGGAACTTCGATGTGGATCTTCGTTTTTCTTTCAGTGGCCCGGGTCCACAGACGAATTCGACAGGCATTGATGGGCCCGCACTCAGCCGCCATGCCACTGGGAATAGATTTCAGGAGAATGCAAAGGGAATGAGCAGATCTGGAGGAAAGATTCAAAACAACAAGCGTGTGAAGAAGTCTTCCTCTGCGCGGATACTGACTGCTGAGCTTGCTGAAAAGAAGGCACGAAAGATCGATACTTGTGACAATCCCGCATACCCACCCGGCGAGAAGCATGGCGGTTTGCCCGCGGCGCAAGTGCGGCAATCAACAGCGCCGGCTGCCGGCAATGGCGCCGCGCACTCAGAACAATTTTGGATGTTATGGGATTCGCCAGATCCAGCTGTTGGGCAGCTTGAATCGAATGTGGAAGATAGTCGTGCGTCGAAGACGAGGCGGTCGTCCGACTGTCGCAATTTCGCAAGAGGATCGGGCACTTCGGCGCCAGTTCAGTCGACCCCCGATCCATTCAGTGATATGCACATCTGGCAACCGACTTCGCTATTAATGGCCTCAGCCCGCAGCAGCACTGATCAACCGCACTCAGCTGCTCATTATCGTGATCTTTCGGCAGCCGCGGTGGCTCCACCAACCGTTGTCGCCGGCAATGGCGCGGCCGATTCAGAGCGGCCGCCGGCAGCGACACGTCGGCTCAGTTTCAGTGTGACAAATATGGCTGATTGCAACTCTACCTTTTATCCAGAAGCCTTGCGAATGTACAGTCGTGAGGAGGGGGTGTCGGGAACTCTTGCGCAGTTTACGAATGCGGACGGCGTCGTGCAGGCGTACTGGACGATGCAGGTTGTGCAAGTATCTCGGCCGGGTTCAGTGGCCAACCCAACCACGTGATCACACGTGATATCAAATACACATCACGTGATCTCAGATGTCCCGCGTTCGGCTGACACTGCTGCTTTGAAGTTTTGAATCCAGTGCGTGAAACTTTGAGATGGCTTTCTCTTACAAGAAGCGAAAAAAATCAATGCCCTTCTTGGGATTTAATCTTCGATTATTCGATCATCTCTGTGTGAACTAATGCTCCTAACTGGAAGCTGGCTTATCCTCTGTTTGACATCCACTTGATCCACTTCGGAATTCCCGACAATGTCAACGAAATCGCGCCCCCACTGCGTGTGGTCGTGCCCCTGTCGCCCAGAAGGATGGATATATAGGCATGAAATTTCAATATACCTCACTTGATGTTCATCAACAATAAGATGCACTATTTCCACCAGCATCACGTGCGCCATTTCAACGTTGCTGCACGTCACTGTTTGCAGAGAGCCCAATCTTTTCACGCTTCATCGCAAAGTAGCGCATCCGGAACTGGACGACTCGCACTTTGCTAATATGACTGGCGCTCCCTCGCACGAGAGACGTCAGGAACTAGCGAAGCTGTACAGTGCTCAGCCGAGAGCTGTTCGGGGCAGGATCATGGCCTCTTGTGGCATCATTCGACCGAATTCCCCTTCAATTGTCCATCCCAACCTGCCTCAAAACAGACAATTGGACAAGTCTTCGACGCTATCGCTCGCAAAAACATCAAAGGAGCCCGTGGATCTTCGCTGCAAGGAGGAGTTGGATGAAAGCTTTGAAGATGCGTTACCGGAATGCTCCCATTATGAGCGCCGCCGCTGCACGCCTATCGATACCCCTACCGGGGACTCGCCGCATGCGTGGGCCGCATCTATCTTGGAGAGCAATGTCGATGAGGAACTTAAGTTGGTTCTCCCATGCAATGGCATACCACGGCAATGGAAATGTGTCTCTCAACCTGGACGTCAGAACTCACCCAACTGTGCACTCCGCTCGTGTGGATTCATTTATTTTGTAACAGTCGCAGCGGTTCACCTTTAGAGTCCACGATATTCCCTTTCGACGATTCTGTAACCATTTCCGGATCATCCATCTACTCTCCACCTTGGCCGATGGCGTCATTGGCTTTGTGTCCCATGGATGCCGGCGTCGACTGGGCGTCGGACTCTTTGGAGTCGAAAGACCTAGACGACCCGGCTTGTTTGATTGGCCATTCTGCGTTCTATCCTTCCGAACTTGACGCGATGTATTGGGCTGATGTTATTTTTTAGTCCGTCGCCTGCTGCCTGTTTAAGGCATAATTGTGTGGGCGTATATCCCTCGCTATCCCCATCATCAGTACTATAGTGCTCAGTGATACCCAGCTGCTGCACCAAGCCGTTAGAACTCCAACGGATTTGCACATTGGGATGACAGAAGAAACGAGCCGAACGCTATCACGCGTGTATTGTTCATTTGTCGTTTTGTCGTTTTCGGTTGCTACAATACTCGGCTTCATTTGTTCTGGCAACAGCTAATATGGCGCTCGAAATCTTTGCAACATTTTTCATCCGCATACGCAGGTCAGTTATGGCCGAGTTGACAAGGCCTCTATCGTGAGAGGTTCAGTAGCTGGGATTCGCGGCGCGAGAAGGCATCCCTGCGAAGCAATCTCCATTCTCTTTGTCTGGTGAATAGCTTCGCTGGAAAACTATGTGTTGCACACTGTATGTCGGCATGTTGTCTTACTGTCGGTTGGTCTTCTCCCGTTTGAATCGTTGTCGATGGTGAAGTCAGCACACCTGCTCCAGTTGGGTCTTCCTATATGTCTCGTGTCCACGCAGTCTCCGGGAAAAGCATCACGGATGTAAGTGTCTGTCTCACATTGGGATGATTTGAAATTGGAATTCGCCCGTCGCACAGTGCCTGTCACAACTTCATTTACCACCTCGGCGTGCATGCATGCCCACGCACCCAAGAGCAGCATGATAACCCTTTTTTATATTCAAAATTCGTTTCATAAGGGACTTCGGGCTTGTCACTCTGTGTATATCGGACGGGAGAGAAAGGCCAAAGGCAGACAAATTATTGTCAATGTCAATGTATATGTAGAGGCCTTCTCCTACGGCGATGCCAACGCAAACAAACTTGGTTGCGCTTGCCCCTCTCAATTTCATTTCCAGGGCGATGGACGAGCAAATACCTTCTCACAAGTACGTGAAAAAAGCTGTGCCAAAGCGCACATACATAATCTGTGTCAAAGCCGTGCCTTCATCAAGAACAACGGGACAATTATAATCACCTCGGCAGCGATCCTTCCTAGTTCATTGGGGCGCAACGGGAGGCTGCGGTGGAGCAAATGGGTGTGGGGGCACGCCATATTGGGACTGGACATTCGGGGGTTGACCTTGACCATACGGGGGTTGGACTTGGTCATACTGCGGCGGCGCATGGTTATGCTGGGACTGCGCATCTTGTGGCTGCCCGTAGGGCTGTTGGAACTGAATCTGCTGCAACGGATACCCGCCAGCAATGGTCGGCTGCTGGACGGAGACGGGCCCACTGGCGATTACGATTGGTGCTGCTTGGCGGAACTTGCTCTGTATTTCGGTTATCTTGAGGCGGATTTGGTCCTGTTTGTATTTGGTTGCGTGCCGTCAGGGACGGTGTGTGTGTGTGTGTGTGTGTGTGTGTGCGTGTATGTGTGTGTGTGTTGTGCGTGTGGTATAATGTCGTGCAGTGTAGTTTGTCAGCTGTAGATTTCGATTCTTTGTTTTCGAGTGAGGGCTAAGTGGGAGTGGGTCGGGAACATATTCACCCCCC
>CALSCR010002789.1:0-10542 GCA_943704495.1 Pigoraptor chileana | reverse complement strand
GGGGGGGCTCACAGTGGGATGATGCACTTGTGTGTGCACGTTGTTGCATTCATTACCCCATCACTCTCGGTTGCTTGCTCTTTTTAATTGTGTTATTGGCGGTATTCTTCTTGCAGACGGCGGCTGATCTCCCGAATGTGTATGCGCGGCGGAAGGACACCGCGGGTGCGGCGCCTGTCCGCGTCAAAGGCTACGAGGCCGAGGGACCCAACCAGGTATGTGTATCACTGTCTGCCTCTGTCTCGGTCTGTCTCAGTCTGTATATATTGTCTGTGTCTCTGTATGTTCTCTATGTGTCCGCATGCTTTGTCTTGATTCTCACTGTATAGAATCTCCGATTCAAATGTGCTTTTTTGCCATTGATTTTAAATTAATTTTTTTCTTGTTGCACTTCCGACTGTGTACATATGTGCCTATTAGCAGGTGTACATTGTGGACGCACGTGATCCAGACAGCTCGTCGCTTTCCGTGGTGACCCTCCGGAAACAATTTGCGGAGTTTTACGATCTTCACATGCGTCTGATTGCGTCATTTCCGGACGAAGCGGGCACTCGGGGAGACAAGCGTGTGCTTCCGGAGCTTCCCCCGCAGCGCATGTTTGTGACGGACGAAATTGCGAGGTCACGTGTGCGGGAGCTGGACACATATTGCATTGTGGGTATTCGTTTATTTATTTTTTGGTTAGTTTTGGCACTGTGGATTCCACGGCCATTTGGGTCGCGTGGACGCCTGTGTTACTGTTGATAGCTGTTGATAGCTGCTTATTGCTGCCCTGTGTGTTGCGTGAAAGTTAGTGTGCTTTGTGTGTGGATATTTCGAGAGGTGATTGTGTACGGGGAATGTGCTCGGTGGGAATGTGATTTCATTATGTTTCACGCTGACACTTTTTCGATAGTTTTGATTGTTATTGCTCGCCATATTAATCAGCCGCCCCATTTTCTACATAATGCACGCGACTATTGGCCTCCTTTTGCAGCGCCTGCTCGGTTTGCCAGCCAAAATAAGCAGGTCGGATGTCGTCGTTGCTTTCTTCTTTCCCGGAAAGGCAACTGCTGCGGCGGCGACGGCATCGAAATCAGCCACATCTGCCTCTAATCCTGCGACTGCACGTCAGTCCGCTGCCCCGGCAGGGGATTGGCGGACCCTCATTGCCCAAAACAGGGCAAAGGGGGTGCAACCGCGACCAGATATATCCGAGCGACCTGAGTTCACCAAGGTTGAACTGAAGAAGACTGACCACGGCAAGCTAATTAAGGAAGGCCGCGACCCGCTCGAGTTGTCCAAAAAGAGCCCGGCGCCGAGTGGGTTGATATGTGCCTGTACTATGTTGCAGGTCGTACTGTGTCGTCTGTTTTTCAGTTGTGTGTGCGTTTTTGCTTTGGCGTGTGATCTTGCTTACTATATTGTGTGCGTTGGACATCGCTGTGCTAACGAACTTGCTCTCGCTTTTCCATCGTTGATCGTTCAGCGAGAGTCACAGGCGCAGTCCCACAACCACCCGCTGCCGACGCCGAATTTGCACAGGTGCGTGTCGAGGATCCTCCCTCGCTGTGTCATTTTCTCTCTTTCTCTCTTATCCCTTTATCTTTCCATCTTTTCTTTCCCCCCTCTCTCTCCCTTATTATTCGTTGTTGTTGTCATTGCTGTTTGTACGGAGTCCGCATGCTTGCGCATTATTGCAGGGAATCCGCACTCTGTGAAAATTGAATGTGTGGCTTATTAGCATGTCATGCTTCGTGTTGAAAACAAAAATCGAATGTAATATAGAAATTGTGCATTGTGAGCAGTGTAATTGTATGTGCTGCGCGATGTCGAAAGCGGCCCTTCTGTTGTGTTGCATTTTTTAAAAGCCCTCTCCTTCTATCGTCTCGAGTGTCTACTGTATTGAATATGCTTTTTTTTTTCTTCTCGACATTGACCCCTTCCCTCCTCTTCCCCACTCAAACAAACACAACAACCCGCAAACAAACAAACAAACAAGAGCAGGTCAAGCTCAAAAAGACCAACATTGGCCAGCAATTGTACGCCGCCGAGCAGCGCCACCTCGCCTCGGAGCAAAAGTACAGAAAGGACGACGTCGACCGAACCAGCTCTCTGGCCCTTGCATATTCGCCCGCGGGTGCGCCGATAAGTGAGGCGGAGGCTGCGGCCGCGGTTGCTGCGGCGGGTGGAATGGCCGACGAGCGACGTCCCAGCGACTCACTCAAACAAAGCGACCGAAAGGGATCGCGCGTGTCGCTGTCGGGCGGTGCCAATGCAGCCGCATCGACGTCATCTCCGAAAACGGCGTCGTCTCCCTCGAAGAAGAAGCTCAGTACTGCATCGCTTGCCTCTGCCGGGGATGTTGTGAAGCCTCGGTCTGGGTCGGCGCTTGCAATATCAGGTGCAGATGTTCCCGCAAATGTCTCAGTTAGTGCTGATGAGGCAGAGAGTGGCAACGTTGATGGCAGCGAAACTCCCGATTCGGTAACAGGGGGCGTGGATGGCGCGGATGGCGCGGGTGACGGCAAGAAGAAAAAGAAGGATAAAGGAAAGAAAAAGAAGAAGGAAAAGGGCGACAAGGCAGATAAAGGCGATAAGGGCGACAAGGGCGACAAGGGCAAGGACGAATGCCTGGTCATGTGATCCCGCCCGTCGCTCGTGTGGCTATGTGGCGCGATGTATGTACATATCCATGTTCATATCCTTACATACAACAAATTCTATCATGAAGTTGTGTGCATATGCATATGCGTGAGAGTGAAGCTGTTTGTACAATGTACTCATTAGTTTGCGGTCCTGCTACAAGTGATATGTGCAAGCAATGGTTTGTGGGAAATGGATCTGTAGCTCACTGATACAATGTGCCTGAGGCTTTCACTGAGCACTGAGTACCTCAGCACCCCTGGTTGAGTTGCACTAAGGACTGCGAGACAAGCGCGGAATATGCGTGCTTGCAGAGCACAAATCACCTGGCTTTTCGTCCGTCGCGTTCAAACTATGTGTAACATCCCACGATGAGGCCGAATAGTATCTACAGCTTATATTTAATATCATAAACGCTCTTGAACAACGCGAACCCAACCACCGACAACCGTAACTGCGACGCAACAAAGAATGCATCGATACGTCACTGTGACGACGGATGCGCGTTTCGTAATCGCGTCACTTCCTCTTCGAGTCGTCGAATGTACGCAAGTGCGCGCTCAACCAACCGCAGATCCGATTCGTCGTCCCTGCGCGAGTCGGACACGTGATCTGCCTGCACCAATACGGCTCCAAACATTCTCATTTCCCCTGCAGTAACGGCGTCCCGGAGCTGTCCAATCACTATGTCATTTGACGCAACAGGCGTCGGGTGTCGCGCAGGGACATCTTTGGTTGTGTGCGCCCCATTCTTTCCAGAACGGGTATCGTAGGTACCTTTGCTTCCGAATGAGTCGCGAGGAGCCGCAGCAGTCGGTGCATCTTTGCCCTCAGCAGCAACGTTGTCCTGCGAAAACTGGCCAAAGTAGTCAAACGACTTTGTCTGTGACTGAAAACTGGAGCTCGATGGAAACATCGACACCTGCGCATGCAGATTCTCCGCACCCATCACGTCACTCTTCGCTCTCTTGTGGGCCTTGGCAGTTAACGGCCCTGCAAACGGCGTCGGCGACTTTGGGCTGACCATTCCAGAGTCCGGATATGAGTCATACGGGCGTGTTGAATCGTATTTTCCGCCAAGTACTGACGCGAGGTTTGTTGTGCTCGACCACTGCTTTCCAGAGAGAACCGTGGGTGAATGTACACTGCCTGTCGAAGACGCGTTGGATAAAGCCCGCTCTCGGCCTTCGGGTCTTAATGTGGAGGAAGTCAACGCTGGCCCAAAGGCATTTGACGGAATGCCAAGACGAGCGTCAGAGCGGGAACGAGAAAGCGAAGCAAAAGGTGCGGTCGATGCCGGAGTGAATAACAGCGACGGAATGTCCACGGAATGCGCGCGCGACTGCCCGCCACTCCCGAACCCAATGTCGCATTCAACAGTGCCTTCGTCCTCTTCGTCCACAGCCGCAAACGACCCATCGCTCGCTTCTGATGTTGCGCTGGAAAAGGCAGACGACGCCGACTGCGGACACGGTGACTTACTCCCTCCACTAACAATGTCTCCATCTTTCGCTTGCGTTGCATTATAAGATGAAGCGGACCCCGCCGCAGCAATGTTGCTCGCACTCAGCACTCGACGCGATGTAGAATCTCCTGCGCTTACGTTTTCGTCTGAATTCCAGCCACCACGGATTGTCTTTGCATCCGGAACAGCAAATATTCCCGTCGGTGCAGGGCTGTTGGAAGGCAGCGTCATCCTCCTGCCACGTGGCGATCTGTGACATGTGGTGTGGTGGTATTGGCGTTTGCATAAGTATTTTGATACACAAAGGAGTATTGATGACATCTATCTGATCGAAAAAAACGACGTCAGAAGCAGATGGCGCACAAAACAAGCCATAATCTCAAAGGTACATGGGAGAGATGCAGGATTCAAGTCAGTCTCTCAGGCGGGTGGACTCCACAAGTGACAGAAAGAGAGAAGGGCATCGACACTGTCGTTTAAATGCATTCTGAATTGAGCGCATGCGAGACGACCGCGTGAAACCCCACCCCTTCTCTCCCAGCGAGTCTTCCAACACAACATCCGGGCGCGGCGTTCTCGCCGATTCAGCCCGTTGCATGGCAACGCCCCGCTGTGTGCGCCACTGGCCGAGTGCAAACGGAAGTCCTGACTGTGACGTACCCATGCTACCCGGTGCGGGTGCCGGCGTGAATGCTCCGGCAGCAGAAGACGCGCCCACACCCACACCGGGTGCACCGGACACGGGTGCATGGTGCGACGGATGTGCCATGGATGAAAGTGGGACGTGTCCGGACACATTGGGATACCCTCCAAGAGAATAAGACGACTGTGGGTGCGTGGCAGAGCCCACGGATGACAGGCTCGACAAAGACTCTGTTGATAGTCCGTGACTGTGCAATGGCAGCGCAAACGACGACTGCACATGTGACCCGGAACCTTCGGATGACACGCTCGACACTGAGTCGGCAGAATAGGACGGCTGGAGCGGGGTGTTGCCGGATGCAGCGTCGCTTCCATTTCCGATTCCATTTCCGATCCCGTTTCCGATTCCGGGGAAGGGAATGCTCCGTCGTCGTCCCCAATTCATGGTGGACAGTTGCGACGACGACGCACTGTGTGCTATTACTGGCCTGCGGATGGGCTGGCCATACACACTCCCAGACAGCGACGATGTGTCTTGTTGGGACGTGGGTGTAGATGCCCCGGATGTCAGACCCCCCGTCGTTGCAAAGCCAGGCAGGCGGAATGCAAGTATGGCTGTCTTAAGATTCACGCTCGAGGAAGACCTGGAGAGTAGAAGATGCAGTTGTCGGGTGAGAAATTCAACGTTGGATGTTTGGTGCGGCAGGTGAAATAATGATGTGTTGTGCTCGTGTAGTCAAAAGAATGAATAGCGCCGGAGACGCACAACCACAGCCATCTCAAACTGCGCGCCTGCCCTGCTGTGAGCGCAGAGGTGAATCAAAGTCAAGGCCGCTTAACCTCCGCCGCCATAACACACATACACTTACAGACGCACGCATATACATAAAACCACACAAGAGTACACCACACATAAACAGAGAAAGATGAATCTCGGCGGAGTATACGAACCTCACAGTGCTCACAACCTCCTTCATGCTTTCCTCGGCATCCAACACAATCAGGTCGTACTTTTTCTGATCCCAATTCGGCGACCGAGCAATGCCATCGTTCACCTATAGTCACGACACAGAAATGCCATACACCGAACGGTGAGTGATGATGGTCACACTCACACACATATTATGAACATGCATTGTCATATTATACAAATGCTCACACATACATTCGGAAACACACACACACACACACACACACACCAACGCATCCACACATACCTCTGTCACAGTAATTCCCATTCGCTTCATGTGTTGCGATATGACTTTCGAAGTGAGAATGTCACGTGTTACAATCAGCCCCGTATTCTGCAAATGTGGATCGGTTAAGAAAGTCGGAGCATCAATGTTAGCGCACTTTCGAAACTGTATACCAGTGCCGGCAAGAGGGCACATCCGGGTGTGTCTTGAATGCGGTCATCCAGCATTACATGACTGGCGACATGCCGCACAATAATACCATACCTTGTCGTTAAGTAACTGTCCAAGCGAGTCGAATAAAGTATTCAGATTTTCCATTACATCGATAGCAAGTTCTCCCTCGTCCGGCTGGGCTACGGCATCCGTCAGCTCCTGTTCCGATTCCGACATTTTTCCGATTTCAGACTGCGACGGCCTCCGCGGATACGCTAGTGGGGAAGCAGTGTGCGCCTTTGATGACAGGGCAGCGCTTGCGGAAGCAGAGGCATCGCTGGTATTGGCGTTGACAATCCGATACTACGCAAGGAATGGGGAAAGTGCAGATGTGAGGGAGAGTGAGAGGAGTGTAGGATTCAAGTCAATGTCTTAGGCGCTGTGTTCATGGACTCTACAAGTGAGCAAGAGAGACCGACAGAGCGAGACAGACACGCTTCAGGCAAAGGACATACTTGGGATGTTAATGTGCATGCACAAGACGGCATCGCCACCGCAAGGCGAACTATGAACGAACGTTGATTGCCAATCGCTTACCTTCTCCACCATATCGGAAAACGTTGCAAGTGTCACGGGCTTGAAGAGGACATCGGTCATTTGGTGCTCCGCGAGAAATTCCGGTCCGATTGCCTCACCCGTCATGGCGAGAATCGGTGTGCGCGGGTTTTGGTTGTCCATCAGCCTGGTGTGTGAATGCCGCAAGTGAGACGGATTGCAAAGTTGGGGAATTCGTACGTGAGTGAGTAGGACAGAAGGGGAAGGTAGTACGAAAGGGATGCCCTGTTGGTCATGCTAACACCAGTCACGAACACACACACACACGCACACACACACGCACACATACATACACACACACACACATACATACACACAAGTACAGACAGATAACGCAAACACAAACACAGTTCGCCTGGTTTCAGTCACTCCCATAGAGAGCGCATGATTTCGTCGAAATTTACCGAATGCAGCAACGGCAACATCGCGACTTACCGTATTTGTCTGGACACCTCAGTTCCCTTCATATCCGGCAAGTGGATGTCCATGAATATCAGATTAAATGTCTGGGTCGAACACGCCCGAATGGCCTCTCCTCCATCGTAGCACTGCCGCGAGCGCATATGGTTGCGGGTATGTGCGTGTGGATGCACATTTGTGTTTTTGTGAGTAGGTAGGTGCGTGCGATTTAGTGTGTGGGTGTGCAGGTGTGAGTATGCATGTGCATGTGATGTATGTGCGTGCGGGCGTATGTGCATGGCATGTATGTATGCAGGGGAGTAATGTTCAGTAAAACGTCGACTGGTACAGAGTGGTCAACTACAACTCGCATCCCAACAACACACGCACACGCACATGCGCATTTGCACATACACGCGGGGAGCTGTCGTGATGCCCACCTGCACCGATATGACATCGAGTGTCTTGAGCCATCGCCCAATCACACGCTGCATAATGTTGTTGTCCTCCACAACCAGCACCCGAAGTCGTGAATTCTCGGCTTCGACGGGTGTACCTGTTGCCGTGTGCTCGTCCACACTGATGGCTTTGCTGAAGTTTGGGGAGAGCATCTTCTCTGCACGGGATGCTTCGGTGATTATGTTTGATGTCTGAACTGAGTCCGTCAGTGGCAACTTGCCCGTGTCCGAAACAGGGGCAAGCGAGTCGGCAAGTGCTGTGCATGTCGCGGTAGTTGATCCGCCTGCGCTGCCCGTGCACGACGGATGGCCGTTGGGTCCAGGCTCCCCGGCGGTTGTCATTGCTGAGCGAATGCCACGTGTGCCAAAAAAACAGGAGTGTGTAAACACCGTTGTGAGCCGAGTGTATGGGGAAGCCGATGATAGGCGTATTGGGATGCGTAATAAACAGAGACATGAATTCGTTTAACAGAGAAGAGGCGCGGTGGGTGCGTATGTATGTTCAAGGCTGTGAGTGCTTTCGCTGGTGTGTACACGCATGAGAGGCTGTTTTGTCTGAGTTGCGAAGTATTATGTGTGTTTGCTACGTATGTATGTCAGAGAATGTGAATGTGTGTGTGTGCGTGTGGGCTTTCGACTGGATTTACAATGCAGTCTCAACCCTATATATATCTTACTGTGCACGCGCCGCACCCACTCACCGCTGAGCATCAATGCCGATAAAAGCAATAAAGCACGCTCGCATTACGTCGCCAGAAACGAAAAGCAAGGCCTTAGCATCCAGTGTGCTAAGTGTGACGATGCAAATCAAGCGCACGTGCGCCACGAGAACAGCATCATACAAAACTGCGCCGATGACGCGCACGTCGGCGTGACGACGGCCTCACAAACAACACCGAAAGTGAATCCACAGTCCGCAGTGACTGAGGCGAACAGCAGGAGTCGCCGCAGTGAAGATACAAGGGTGCGGTCGCATCAACGACGATGTCCAGTGGAAAACGCGTTTTCTTTCTCCTCGTTTTGTGTCAACAAATTGTTTGAGGTTGCAACCCAAGGGAATGCAGCTCACTCAGTTTCGAAAAGCCACCGCGACAGAGTGACGATAAAGATGCGCGGTATGAAGACCGGTAGGGAAAAATCGTCAGTATTGTTTTCTTGGGAACCTTCGCGGGGATTTGTAATACCACGTACGGTCAGTCACGTCGGAGTTGCGTGTGTGGTTGTGGGTTTGTGCGCATGTGTCAATGCCATGTCCGTGTGCCACGAAAGCGAGTATCAGGTACTACTGAAACGCTGAGATGCTCCACCAACGGACCGTTGTGTCGCCGCGTGAGCAAGAAACTGTCTTAGCTTAAAATAGCGCACAGGGACGGGTGAGATGCCCCACTCACCGGCGGACGGTGACCATTGCAGCACCCGCAACTGGGGGGAGCGTCAATACGCAGCCAATATATGACCCACAGAAAGGGTGGCGCGGACAATTGTGGGGACCAATTGCAGCGCGCGGTTCCATGAACGACCCCCGGTGAGGGTGGCCGCACATAAAGCCCGACATTCACCTACTGTGGGAATAGAGCACCTGACCTGTCGACAGTAGGGCAGTATGCGCACTGTGTGTCACACAAACGTCATATAAAATAAGCCGTGCCGTATTATCATTTTAAACTTGTATTTTATTGCGGCCATGAAAAGTCCCCACTTCGGTGCATTCTGTCATGTTGACTATGGTGCGTATGGGCGGGCGTTTTGGAGCGCCGAGTATCCCCCGGCCGGCCCGTGTCATGCCCAGCGTTGGTTCGGTTTTGAAAGTTTCCCCAATATGATAAAAAACGCACCGAGGTGCGCCGTAAAGAGCGCATCGGCTGCTGTGTGTGCACCACTCCTTGCTACATTATCAGTCAGTGACACTTGTTTAGTGGGCGACTCCAAAAACCACAAGACTCTTAGCAATCCGGGACTGATCCCGGCCTCACGAAGCAACCGATGGTCGTGGCCGCGCGCCGCTCTCCCTCCATCTCCCCCGTCGCGCGTGACTTTTTGTCATGACGTTCGAATCGTTTTCAGTCTTATCGGACTCCTCTTGACGACCCTGTATTTGCTCAGTTGTACGCTACAGTTGATTCGCACTTCCACCGACTGTACTGTGTATTCTGAACTGTGGGTCATTAGACTCGCATCATCAGAGAAAGAAGTTTTACACCGAATTTAGTGAAGCTAAAATGACCATGGCATGTGCGGGATAAACTGTCATCTCTGAGGGGGCGCATCAACCGGCGCATGTATCTCCGCAAACATTGTTCGCAGAAAGCCTGCGAGGAGCTCGCTGCCTATCTCCATCAGTGACATGTGCGTGTATCCAGGAACTATGTCGATTTGCTGTTGAAATGCAGAGGTAAAGCCGGGGAGGGTTAAGGGGGGGGGGGGGGGGGGTCATCCACCAATAAACTTGCAATGCGAAGCATGCACGATTGCACCAAAAAACACATCAACCTCACGATGCGCCGGAACGGAATGAATTTCCATCGCCCATCAATCAGACTCACCTTATGTCCAACAGTCGAGCCTTCAAAGAGGGCTGTGACAGCCGACGGAGGCGCTAACTCATCATTTTCGACAAGCGCAACTCCAAAAGGCCTATCAATCTTTGCAATCACTTGAGACGGACGCACGACAATATTCGCCCGCATTATGTTGCCGGTCACGTGCCGAGGGAAACTTGCTTCACACCGCTCGTCATCCGGATCGACATAGCGCATTTCGGATACTTTAGAGAACGCCGCACCTGCGCCAGCGCTAAGTATACTCTGATGCACGACCTGAGGGCGAGCGAGGGATGATGTCAAGCCAATGGTGTTCAATAATGGCAAGGGTGAGTTTATGTGTGTGTGTGTGTGCGTGCGTGTGCGTGTGCCTATACATGTGTGTGTGTGTGTGTGTGTGTGTGTGTGTGTGTGTGTGTGTGTGTGTGTGTGTGTGTGTGTGTGTGTGT
>CALSCR010002787.1:0-12386 GCA_943704495.1 Pigoraptor chileana | reverse complement strand
GGGACTCAACTTCCAGCCATTCTCGATTGTGTTGGGAGCACGGGGACCCGCCACGACCATACAGTTGCGAGCCGCAAGATCCCTGCAGAAGCGCGTTCGGACGAGGCGACCGTCGCGAAAGATGAGCGTCTTGATGATGGGCCCGCTGCTCGTGTCCTCTTTCCAAGTGATCCTGATCATTGAATGCTGGTTGTCTGGATTGAGCGTTGGAGTTGACGAGACATTATAAGGCGCATGGGCAGTACCCTGACCACGTCTCTCGCATTCGAGCTTGTTTTTTTTTTTGCGCGTTTTTGCGCATGGGCAGACCGTCTGCTCCCCAGACCCAGTCTCTCCTTTTCAAACTGTTTTTTCGAATCGGCAGTCTGATCCCCACAGTCTCTCGAGCTCGCTTGCAAACCGTTTTTGCGCAACAACGGCATGATCCCAAGACCCAGTCTGTCGCATTCAATACGTTTTTGTTCATGAGTAGTATGGCCCCCGGCATCCGTTTCTCGCTTTCAGTTCGAACCACAGGCAATCCGATCCCCTCCCAGACTACGTTTCTCTTTTTCAAACCTTTCTTGCTTATGGGCAGTCCGGTCTGCGCGCCAGACACAGTCTCTCGCTTGCAAACCATTTTTGGACAGCATAATCCCCAAACTACGTTTCTCTGTTTCAAACCGTTCTTGCGTGAGCAGTCTTGCCAAGACTACGTTCGCTTTCAATCGGTTTTGTGTACATGGCCGGTAGTCTGCGCCCCACACCCAGTCTCTCGCTTAGCTTGCAAACAGTTGTTACTTAAGAACAGTATGATCCCCACCCAGTCTCTCGCTTTCAAACCGTTTTTTGCGCATGGGCAGTTGTTTCCCGGACCCACGGCAGTTTCTCACTTTCAGCTCGTTTGCGCATGCGCAGTATGATCCCAAGACTGTTCTGTCCCTTAAGGCACGTGCCACGCACCGACAGACGAAGCCATTGGTGGATAAATGTATGTTTCTTGCTTTTGAAACCGTTTTTGCGCTTAGGCATATGATCCCGTTTCTCGCTTTTACTCTGGTTTTGCGGACGGGATCAGACCCAGTATCTTCTCGCTCTCAAACTGTTTTTTGCGCACGGTAGTACACAATCTGTCTTGTCAGCAAAAGTTCGACTCCTGCTTTCATTCATACGTTATAAACGCAAAAACAGGCCTTTAGTGTCGGGTAATTGAAGTGATCCATTTTGTTTGAATTTTGTTGTGACGCTCCTCTATCACCAACCGGGTACACCTGAATTCTACTAAGCACCGATTGTTGGTTGAGATTTGGCGTGAGAGACACTGCACGTTCTGGCATGTTATGTCAGGGTTCTCAGAACCCTTGGTTCCGTCTGACAAAGTCAAAGACACACGCGACTGTTACGGATTTCGTAATCACATATTAATTCATGTTTCGTAAAGTCCATGTTTCCGTTTACGATTAGAAAACAGAATGGCCTTGGCTTGTATTGGCTTTGAGTTCAGTCACTGAGGTGATGAGGAAGAATTACACTGTACGGATTTGGCAACTAACATGAATCAAAATACAAAAAAGGTAAAGCTAACTTTTTCCGCAACGGGTTTGTTTTATGCATGATCACCGTGGTGTTTGCGCCGGGTTGATCCATGCTTGCAAAGTATGATACCACAAGCTTGACAGCGCGGCCGGATCGCCACTAAATTTCTGAGTGTCGGGCGCGGCGATCGAATTCCGCGTGGAATGTGTGTTAAGAGATTGTTCTTCCGGGACGTCGTTACGGTTTCCCATTGGTCAGCTGTTGCAGTCTTTATTTACACGGGTGCGCAAGAATATTGAATCAAATTTCGGCGCACACACACCACACACAAACCCACACACACACATCCGGCCCACACACATGCCACCAAGTTGGTCATGACAGTGATCGTACATTCAGAAAGTCGGCAAAGTGTGCTTCGTAATTGGAATAGAAGCGTCCGGTGCGCCGTATCAAACTGGTACTGCTTTTTTTTATACCTCAAATCACCCATGCACGTATTCCTCCTTCCGCAATTTCACGAACGCGCCTGCGAGCTTGCAGTCGTTCAGCTTTCGGTTGTTCAACGGTCCACTGTTTCTGCAGACGACTAGGTGTTCATGTGGGGCGACAGCACGAGTGCTGGTGCAACTGTGCAGAGTTTGTCGACCGGCGGCAATACTGATGGCGTCGCCTTGGCGGGGATCAAATCGGCAGCCACGAACGTCACGCTCGTCTCCTCGCCTCCGGTAGACATGAACGACACTATTCATCGAGGGGACGTCGACCTCATCCTCACGGCAATGCGTGCGTTGCAACCCGACGCAAGTGTCCAAACTGCGGGTCTCAAAGCGTTGGAAGATTTGGCAACGGTCGACGAGTCAAAGAGGGTTACAATTGCGGCGAAGGGGGGGATCAGTGCGGTGTTGTTGGCGATGCGTGCGCACGGCGGTCATGCGGGCGTCCAGGAGCATGGGTGCGCGGCGTTGCGGACCCTCGGACGGAACGATGACAACGAGATGACGATCGCACGAGAGGGCGGGATCGGTGCGGTGTTGTCGGCAATGCGTGCGCACGGCGGTCATGCGGGCGTCCAGAAGGAAGGGTGCGCGGCGTTGTGCAACCTCGGAGGGAACGATGACAACGAGATGACGATCGCACAAGAGGGCGGGATCGGTGCAGTGTTGTCGGCGATGCGTGCGCACGACGGTCATGCGGGCATCCAGGAGCAAGGGTGCGGGGCGCTGTGGAGGCTCGGAGAGAACGATAACAACAAGGTGACGATCGCACAAGAGGGCGGGATCGGTGCAGTGTTATCGGCAATGCGTGCGCGCGGCGTTCATGCGGGCGTCCAGGAGCAAGGGTGCGGGGCGCTGTGGAGCCTCGGAAGGAACGCGTACAATAAGGTGACGATCGCACAAGAGGGCGGGATCGGTGCAGTGTTGTCGGCGATGCACGCGCATGGCGGTCATGCGGGCGTCCAGAATAGTGGGTGCGCGGCGCTATGCAACCTCGGAGGGAACGATGACAACGCGGTGACGATCGCACAAGAGGGCGGGATCGGTGCAGTGTTGTCGGCGATGCGTGCGCACGGAGGTCATGCGGGCGTCCAGAATAGTGGGTGCGCGGCGCTGAAGACCCTCGGAAGGAACGATGACAACAAGATGACGATCGCACAAGAGGGCGGGATCGGTGCAGTGTTGTCGGCGATGTGTGCTCACGGCGGTCATGCAGACGTCCAGGAGCAAGGGTGCGCGGTGCTGACTAACCTCGGAGGGAACGCCAACGGAGACGGTGTCGAGAAAGATCTGTCGCAGGCGTTCAAGTCGTACATAAAAGTGGCGGAGCAAGGTGAGGTACAATCACAGTTCAACATCGGGCGTTGCTATGCCAACGGAGACGTGGTCGAGAAGGATCTGTCGCAGGCGTTCAAGTGGTACATGAAGGCGGCAGAGCAGGGGCATATTGTCGCGCAGTTCAACATTGGTTTTTGTTACGAAGACGGCGAGGGAGTAGAAGGATCTGTCGCAGGCGTTCAAGTGGTACATGAAGGCGGCGGAGCAGAAGAATACTATCGCGCAGTTCATCATCGGTGTTCGTTACGAAGACGGCGAGGGTGTCGAGAAGGATATGTCGCAGGCATTCAAGTGGTACACAAAAGCAGCGGAGAAAGGCATGGAGGACGCACAGATCAACATCGGGCGCTGCTATGCCGACGGAGATGGGGTCGAGAAGGATCTGTCGCAGTCGTTCAATTGGTACATGAAGGCGGCGGAAAAAGGACACAGTGAGGCACAATACTACGCTGGTGGGTGCTACGCGGACGCGAAGGGCGTCAAGAGGGATCGGTCGCAGGCATTCGCGTGGTACATGAAGGCGGCGGAACAGGGGCACCGTCGCGCAATGCATCAAGTGGCGGAGATGCTGGAGCGGCGGTGCGGACGTCCGTAGGGACGAAAGTGCGGCGTTTGTGTGGTACGAAAAGCTGGGCTCCACCGTGAATATGGCCCAGATGTACGACGAAGGGCGCGGTGTGGCGAGAGACGACGCAAAGGCCCTTGCCCTTTTGCGCAATAATGGCAAGGAGTATATGATAGGAAGCGTGTTTCCATACGACGAACAGCTTTGTCCACACCACGACTTGGCGTCGCGCAAGATGTTGTTTCCCACGCCATTTCTCGACCGCGACGACCCTGCTCCGAGTGACAGTGGTGTGGCGCGGTCGTTGCGTGAGTTGGCAATGATTAGGCTGAGCGCGGCAATACGCGAAAAGCTAGAGTGGAGGGAGAAGATGGGTGATCCGCAAGTCGTCGAGCGGTGGAAGGCCGAGGCGTTGTCGCAGGGGGCCACATCGGCAATGTTCCGATATGTCTTGAAGGAGCTTAGGTACCACGCTTCGCTGGTGTGTGGCGCCATTGAGCCGTCATCGGTCGACGGAACGTGGCGCGCAGACGGTCATGTGCCCGCGGAAATCAAGGCAAAGCTGTTGGAGAGCGTTGCTGCGCTGGAAAATGTGCCCGAGAGAGTGAAGGATTACCACCCCGGATCGAATGGGCAGGTGGTGGACCTCGTGCACCCGTCGCTGTACTGCTACGTGGAAGGGCTGAGCAGGACGACAGCATGCGAGGCAAATCCGCCCGTCCTTAGACCCCCCGTCCTTAGACCCCCGTCCTTAGAACCCCGTCCTTAGACCGACGGCCAGTGCTTCAACTTGGTTGTCAATTTCAAGAAGCTGAGCCCTGTGAGTGAGCGTGGTAATAGTAGGGTGTGCCAGTAGAGTGAGGGCAGCGTACTTGTGGAGTAAGCGTTCACTTGGAATAAAAAAGCAAGGTGGAAGTTATCTGCATTGGACCGTATTCATACTCTCTACCTCTGTGGCTACGAAGGCCATTGGTGGATGTCTCTACATTGGGCGGTGTTCATACTCTCGACCAGTGAGTGCAAAAGGGTTGTTGATGTCTGTGCGTTGGGCCATGTTCACTCAGTTACTGCAATGGATTGGTGGATGTTTCTGCATTGGGCCGGTTCATACTTTCATTCCTCCGTGAGTCACGCCACAGACGCATTCATGCTATCTTGGTTTTTATTGCGCAATAATATATCCAGCGAACACGTCGATATGTTTCTTTCATTTTGTTTGTGGTATGGTCGCATTGATGGGCCTGACTAAGCTTTCATTCAGAATGCTGATCGGGTTTTGATGAGCGCGTTGTTAGTAACGCTCAAACGTTGCCTATTTTGCAAGAATCGCCCCAAGCGCCGCCGCATGCCTGTCGGTGCTCGGTCATGTTCTTGCATAGATCGCAAAACGGATCCTCACCGCACATCAGCCATCTACTTGCACTGGATATATGACAACGCAAATGGGCGGTTCATTTAGTACGTGACAACTGCATGCTGTTGAATAGTTGCACGGCATGACGGCGAGTGTCGCACGATTCTGGCTGAAGTTGGGTCTCGGCATGGTCGGCATGTTGTATTTAAGCGTGTGCGGTGTTAGTTGCCCAGTAAAGCTCAGCGAGCGATCAGTTTTGACCAGCGGCGGTTTCGACCGAGCATCCACGGCACTTGCGATTGTTATTGATGCGCTGGGCAACGCATGTCACGGCATTAGACAAATCTCACACTGAAAACTGCAATGGTCACGCGGTGCATACCGTCCGTACCCACCAAGTTGACGGTGGATGAAATGGACTCTATGGCGGTTTTGTTAATGTTGACAAGCCGGTTGAACGACAGATTTCTGCACAGTCCGAAAACAGTGGATTAAGTGCATCAGGCAGTGTCATGGACTCACCAGCGCCAACGCTGTTGGTAAAACTCACAGTAGATGCATCTGAGGGTATTGTGTCCCCGGCAGTCCCGGCGCAAAGACTGGGAACGGCGAACTGTCGCTGAAGGTTGAAATGTCGACGATTGCGTTATGCGACAAGTCCCTGAAGGTGGAAAAAGGAAATGTGTCATCGCTGCTGCCATGCACACATGGTCACGACTAAATCGCCAAAATCGCCAACTCACACGACGGTGAGGTTGCGATTTGCCGACCGAATGTACACTGGAACGTTTGGGTGGTCGACGGTTTCAGAACTCGAAAATGAAGGCGAATGGCTCAGCTGGTTATGAGAAATGTCTCTGCGCATGTCCAGTGAAACATTCAATACTTAAGGGGTTTGTCAACCCCAAGACTGAAATACGCAAACTAAGCCAAAGCCAATGCATTATACAAACAGCAAATATCTCGGAACTCACATGTGCTCGAGTGCCGGCGCTTGCGACAGCGGACTTTCGAATATACTCTGGACCCGCGATAATTCGTAGCGGTAGTTGGGGATCTTTGTCAACTTGTTTCTGCGCAATACCTGTCGGTGACTCGCTAGTTTGAGCAGGTGCACCAATTGAAAGTGGCTCCATGATCAGAGTCCAGAAACCTACCAGACGCCTTAGACTACCGAGGCCTGCAAATGGCCCATTCACGAACTCATGAAGGAAGAAACCGTGCGTAATGTGCTCCGAGAGATCCGAAATGCGGTTGTTACCGAGATTCCTGCGTTGGCGTTTAATTTCAGCTACCGCAGACTTCATAACAAACAGGACGTCACCGACAGAACTCACAGTGATACCAGATTTTGTTGCTGAAGGAAGGTTTCCGGATGAATTGTCACGAGCCAGTTGTGTGAGAGGTCCCTGCAGTGCGCAGACAACGTTAGATTTGCCAGTGTTCGTGTCTATTAAAACATTCCAAATAACGAGCGGCAACTCTGCAATACGCCAGATCAAGATATTTCAAGGTAAGAAAGCCGCCGCTTAAACACAACTGAAATAGTCGACAGGTTCTTACAGGTGTACGAGCTCAGGCAAGCCCGCAAAGTCACTCGTTAACACCTCGGCGATCCGGTTGTGACTCAGGTCCCTGCATGAAGCGTGCGTGAGACCCATCAGTCATACCGTAATAGCAACCGGAAGATGGAAAGAAATCAGAACAGTCACACCCACAGAATCTGCACAGTGAAAGGAATGCCCGTTGGAACGGCCGTAAGGCGTCGGTGGCGGCACAAAACGCGGACGACGACGCCGTCAATCGCCACGCACGTGCACATGCGCCCGTTGTCGCCAAGGCACTGTGATCTTGTCGCAAAGCCGTCCTGCAAAGCCGTCCTGCACCGTGCTTGCAGGGCTCGGGGTATCTGCATCGTTTTTGAGCGCAGCGGCCTGAACACTCTCGCCAACAGACAGATCCGTATTCTCCGAGATTGCAACTGCGTAGACCGGATAGCGACAAATCAAAGTCACAGTTGCTAAGAGACAGAGGGCTGTCACCGTGTGTCCCATTTTCGCAGCCTTCTTTGAACTTGTGCCTGCGTGTCTTGGTGTTCACGAAGTGCCCGCAAGGATCCGCTCTCTTCTCGAGAGCGTCTGAAAGTCCTTTAACGAAAAGTTAAGCTGAGCGCGGACACAATGATATCTGTGGACGTTCTCTGTTAGACAGTGCAGTTATCGTCTCGACCTGCAGCTGTTTTCTTAATCTGCCGTTTCTTAAATACTGTGCAAGTGTTTGAGCCATCTTCAATATCCTATCTTCGCAACACACGCGGAGTCATGTCACAAGACGGACGCGAGAACAATCGCACATCTTCCACGGATTTCTCAAAAGAAACGGCGGAGATCTCCCGGATGTCCCAAATAATCTCCCGGATGTCCCAGACATGCTGGAGAACAAAAAAGGAAAAACTTTGAAGGTTAGTACTTCCAAAAGTCCGTAACGGGAGTGGCCGTAGTCTTAAAGTTGTGTAGTCTGCATAGGCGGGCTCGCTGTTTTCGCACTCCGAAAAAGCTTGTCAAACAAGTTCTTATCAGACGAGTATTATAAATCGACAGTCTTCTTAATACTATCTGCTTAACAATGCGTCCGTGCGCCTCGTATGTGTCGTGTGCGTGTGCCGGTGTGCGTGTGCCGCCGTAGGTGCCGCGTAGGGCGTATGCGTCGTGTAAGTTATGCCATTGGCGGACGCTGTACCGATCCACTAATCAGTCAGTAAGCTGCCCGACTGTGTCACAGAACGCATTACACGTGAGCGAGGCGTGAGTTTAGTAACTTTTCCACGGCTTAAAGTCGCTTGCCGCACGTCAGTCGCAGCAGTTGCCGTCACGGTTCTGAGGCAAAATGTCAAGTGACGTTGTAAGTTGTGACGCACATGTGGATCTTTGCACGTACCATCCTCTCCGAACCACTTTTTCGACTTGCTCACTCGCAGCCACACGGGATGTCAAAGTCAGAGACAAAGGCATGTTAAATTTGTGTTTTACTTGATCGGGAATCGAGCCCTTCCTGCACCATTGAATTGCAAGCCAGCACCACTAGTCCTTTACGGACGGCAGCGAGAAGTCCGTGTCTCTCGTCGACGTCGTCGGCCAGCAAGACTCCCAACTGACCCTGGAGTACTTCCTGAACGTTCTGCTGGGGTCGCTCACGCAGGACGGCACCATCTTCATCGCAACGACGAACCACCTCGAGGTGCTGGACCCTGCGTTCTATCGCGACGGTCGCTTCGACGTGCGCATCGAAATGAAGATGTGCGACTCGTACCAAATCAACACGATCTACTCGCAGCTGATGATGAGGCCAATACCGCCCGCGCTGTTGGAACGCATCCCCGAGGACAAGTACACGCCGGCGAACATCATCTTCCACACCAAGCCGTACATGTTCGGAGATTTCACCGACGAGGAAATCCTCGCGCCCTTCCTCTGAGCGTACCTCTGAGCGTTCCGCCGCTCACCACGGTGTCCGTGCGTAGCACGGAGAGTTCTTTTTGAAGCACTATGCGTTTTGTGTGGCGCTTTTACGCCTTTTGTCGCGGTGATTTGTGCTCCTACCATGCCATTTTTCTCTTCAAGTGCGTTCAGAGATTTGTCATGCAGCCCCATGAAGGCAAAAACTGTCCTTCGTTGCATTTTGCGTTTCGTTTCTACAAAAATGCTATCCCTTTACTCTTTGCCACCCAAAAAAAAACTGTCAGACGCTTGCATTTTGCGTATCGTTCTTACGAATTGTGGTAGTGTTAAGGGGCTAAGAATGCAATCCGTTTGATACAAAGATTGAGTTTTCCGCTTCCGTGTTTAGACAGTTTGGATAAGACAAGTTGTTTAGTGCGCACACAATGACTAATACATGGACTGAACGGCTCCCAAGTCAAATTTCTCATTTTACCTAATTGCTCAAGACGCTGTTCCGGAATAAACAAAGCCTCGCCAACCCGAAGGGTCTGATCACCGAGATGGCGTGCGCGTCCCTTTGCACTATGATCATCTGATCTGAATTCTGTTACTTATCCGCCCCGCGCGGCGGGTGTGTAACACTTAACCCTCGAGTGAACCATCGGTTGTTGTTGTTTGGGTCACGACATCCCAGTTTATGTACGTACGAAATCAACATACAACCGAAACATAGGCAAGCCCGTTGTTAGGAAAGATGCTAACTGCGATGCCAGCAACATTCTCATCGATACGTGCGATTTTTCCGGCAGGGGAGACATCCAGACCGGTCCCAATTGGCTCGAGCCACTGCGTGCCCCCGACATCCTTCGCACGCAAAAGCGTAAGCTTACTGCCGACGTATGCGACGAGCGGGCGGCCTCGTACCTCTGCGAGAGAAGGCTCGAACAAGGGCCAAACGTCGAGCGCCACGTACGTCGCAAGGCGCCAAGTAGTACCCGCCGTGTTGTTTGCGCTGACATACTTGAGAGCGAACGTGGCCGTGTGGTTAGGATCGAGCTCGAGGTAGGTGATTGCTGCACGCCCGCCAACGAGGCCAAGAAAGGGGCTGTTTCCTGTCGATTGGATGCTTTCCGCCGAATGGCTAAGATTAAGTCTATCGACGGTGACCTCAAACTCGCTCGACGGCTTCTGGAAGTCGAGCCACGACTCCTCGAACGCCGACGTCCTTGTGCCAATGGTGAGTGCGACGCCCGTCTCGCCGCCAACTTGGTGGGCAGATAGAAGGAAGTTGTCTGGCGCAATGTTCGGGTCCAGAAAGATGCCTTCGGGATATCCCGGAAGAAACCTCCAATCAGTCGAGTGTCCGTGCGCGGCTGCGAGACACGCGCGGAGCAAGGCCTGGTGCGGAAACCCCCTGATGGGAACTATTGCCGCGAAACAAATAACTGGGCGACGCGCCACCGCCGCGAGAGAGAAGGAGAACGGTTGCGGCGAGCGCTGTTGTAACGCGCAGAGCGGAAACGCGGGCTCCGTAGTGCAGTTAACGTTGGCTCCGTTCGTCACGAGGATTGGAGCTTCCCAACGTCGACCGAGGCGATCGGCAGAGCGAACATAAACCAGCGGATAAGGACCCGACGCAGTGTTGTTATTCGGGGACGCGAAAAACGCAACAGCAGGCCGACCTGCAATTACCTCAAGCTGCACCGATCGAGCAGAGAAGGGCGACAGTTGTAGCGCAAAATAGCGGCGAACAATGTTGATTGGGCGCGTCCATTTCGTGCCGTGAACGTCCGTTGCAATCGAATAGTACACGCGCAGCCCACGCCCGTGCTTGTCCTCAGTCGTAAAGACGATTGCGGGGCGACCGTGAACGCCGGCTGTGTCTTCCGCTGTGCCGGTGAAGTTGAGGTAATGAACGAAGGGGCGGCATTTGTCGTGACCGCGGTGACCGTAATCGTCATGGCAAAGGTTTTCAAAAGAGTCTGCGTCGACTAGGAGCGCGCAAAAAACAAGCAGCGCAGCGAACGCCGCCATCGACATTGGCCGAGAAATCACAGGGCTGACCATGCTGACGCGAGTTGGTGTGTGAGCGGAACAGACCTTCAGTTCAGCGATTTCAGTTATCCATTAAATGTTCAATCGCCCGAGTAGTGCTGCCACAGTGACTACAGTGGTTGGGACATTGGTGAAGCAAGCCGGACTGGAAGGATGCAGTCTGAAAGTCATAATGATAAGACGTGCCGGACCATCTTCTATCTTAGATGAGAAATGGACTTCTACAAATCTGAAGCTAATCTGGCGGAGCGAGCCCTTCGCAGGAATCAACCACAAAGGCGGAGCGAGGTCTCGCAAAAAAGAATCATCATCGACCCGTAGAAGTGGCCGGGCGGGTTACAACCCGTTTGACACACAGCCAGTGTGGTAGACGCAAACCCGCTCTTCTGTTGGTGGGAATCAATACGATCTTCGCCAAAACAGTTTTAAACGCAATGCACTCAACGCGAAGTGCGCCATTTATGAAATGGAGTGTTCGACCATTCCCACGGCTGTGATTCAATTCGGTCCGTTGTGACAGGCCCTGCAGCCGAGCGTCCTTAATTAGGGCCCCACACTGCCAGTGAATACAACATCGAGTGTAAGAAGTTTGAGATCGAAATGGGGCCAAATGTGACAGCCCCATGTGGTGAGTTTAAAATGCAACCTGGGGGAGTGCGACCGTTTGCAGGATCAGTTTATGCCTGGTTTGGATTGGCATAACCCAAGTACCTAACATACGCTGTAGGGGTTACCCCTCACATTAGGCACAGGACCGGCCGGGGTTACCCATGCAAATACCGCCGACAGAGCTGTCCTTAGACCCCCGTCCTTAGACCCCCCGTCCTTAGACCCCCCGTCCTTAGACCCCCCGTCCTTAGACCCCCCTCAAGTGGATTGGGGGAGGAAGCATCGGCGAAGGCGGTGCGAGTGTAGTTGGGACGTGCATTGGGGACTCTGGGCCGGATTATGCGACGTCCAAGACGTACCAGTGGCTTCCCGCGGAGATTGACGTTGATGACAACGGGAGGGCGGTGATTCGGTCGTACATCAACAATCTGCACCCGTACCACCACCGGGACCTCTACGGGACGATTGCGTCGATATTCGAGCGTTTTGTCCCTCTTTTCAGCCGCGTGCTAACGGACATGCTGGCACCACGGATGAGGACATATGTGACGTACGATAATTACGGCAAAACACACCTCGATATTGCGTCAGACTCCGACGACGATAACAACGGGAATGTGAATGAGGCGGGTCGTGCTGCTAATGGGCAGGCCGGCCGCGACGTTACGGAGAATTCTGGTCACGGTTATCGTGCGAGTTCACCCAATCAACCGCCGGTATGTCGCTTCCATGTCCCTGATGCTCCGTCCAAGATTGTCAGCCTGCGTGGCCGCCGCGTCCAGGTGATTGTGAAGCTCTCGAACATTGTGCTGACGCCGGAGTATCCCGAGTACGGCGGCGGTGTGTGGCACGTCGAGGGTATGCAGAACGAGCGTATCGTGGCGTCGGGTATCTATTACTATGCATCGGAAAACATTTCCGAGTCGCGCCTTCAGTTAGGGTTAGGGTTAGGGTTAGGGTTAGGGTTAGGGTTAGGGTTAGGGTTAGGGTTAGGGTTAGGGTTAGGGTTAGGG
>CALSCR010002784.1:0-10000 GCA_943704495.1 Pigoraptor chileana | reverse complement strand
ATCAGGTCGTGCGGACGCCGTCGCCATTCGGTTGGGCGCGTGTCTTTGCAACACGGAGAGCGGGCCTGTCGCCGTCATTACTACCTTTCCTCCGGCACCCTTGCTTCCGTGGGCGTAGCTGCCTACCGTGGTGACAAGTAGAGTCGCCTCGTTGATTGAGGGCGGGATAGAAACGACGGTATGAGCGGGAGGCACATGAAGATCCTTGAAGCTGTTCGCAGTGGCGGCCGCCGATGGATGCACGCCCACGGAGGGCAGAAGACGATCATAGTCGTCCTCAGTGACATCGGCATTTTCGCGTGCGGCGGCAGCGGGCGCGCAAACTGCAGACACGTTGCAGTTTGAGTCCGATTCAAATGGAGAGGACACGTCTATACCCGCCGGTGTTGTCGACACATACCGTCGCCACTCGGTCCAATCGGGCGAAACACTTTCCTCATCATCATCCGCGTCACTGCGCACAATCGCCGACACCGACCGACGTAGCCACGCCTGATCATTTGTGAAAGACGCCCCGAGTATATTGGTGATTGGGCTGTCGGCGTAATGCGCAAGTGCGGGCGCCGTTTGCGGGGAGGTACGATTGCAGTGTATACACTCTGTCATGCGCTCGTAAGAAGCACGCTTCGTGGCAGCTGCTGTGACTGCTGCGGCGGCTGCGGAAGGCCAGCCAAGTGCATTTGTGCCCTCGCATGCGCAATCGTCATTACTGCTGCAGTCACTGCCGTCCAGATCGCCGACGGGCTGTTCGAATGTGGCTGACAGATACCTCCACTTAGCTGACGTGGACAGGGGAATGCTGCTCTCCAGCGACAGCGGCGACACGGGCTGAGTTGGCATGGGTGTGCACGCACTCGTGTAAGAGCGCCGATTACCACCAGTCACAGATGAGCACGGAGAAGATGCCCCGCTGTCCCACGTACTGCTGAAGTAGTTATTGTCCCCCGCAAGCGACGCGCAATCAGACAGGTCCAATAGCTCCTGCGAGAGATTCAAAATGTGCCCAACACCAGGCCTGCTGTATGCGTCCGGAGCACTCGACACAGTGTACACTGACACGAGCTCGCATGCTTCCTCCTCCGAATCAAAGTCCGACTGGGCAACGCCGTCGGTAGCAGTGGCGCACAGGGACGACCCGAGGCTGCGAGATGAAGACGACGAAAAGAGTGACGAAGAGCATGCACCCGACGATACCGAGCGTCCGCTGCGATTGCAGTGGCGCATGACGTCACCAAGCCCAGCGTTGGCTTCCACATCGTACAAAAGGGCGTCGTCGACGTGTTCCGCGCCCCCTGCAGCTACTGTCGATGCCAGTGATAGGCTTCCAAAGGTATTACCAAGATATGTGGGTGCGGAGGCCCTTGCACCGACAAACCTGCAATCCGCCAGTTCATCGGACAGGGCGTCGAGCCGCTGCTGTTGCATCTTTTCCGTATGCTCGGCAAGTTTGCGGCGCACGAGTGAGCACGTGCTGTTGAGGCGCGCCGCAACAAAGGGCGACATGTACGTCACCGCGGCATCCGAGTGGACAGGCGATGTAGACAATGAAGCCAGCGGATCACACAGGTCACTCGTCGTTGGAGACGGAGCGTCAGTGTTACAGGTGTAATGCCGACGTGCTTGAGCCATGCCGTCATGGTCGCACGCTTTCAGGTACAGACGCTGCTCCATTGAGTCCGAGACAATCGACATGACGGATTCCTTGTCGTAATTGTCGCCCCTGTCGTCTTTGTCGGTGCCCGCAGTAATTGTAGTTGCGTTGGAAAAGGACGTCAATTCAGAAGCGCACGCACCGTCATCGTAATCAACGCCAATAGAAGAGGACTCCGCGGAGTCATATTCTCCCAGGTTGGCAGTGGAATTGCAGCACCCGTCCTCCCTGGAAAACCAGTCGAGCGGGAAGGTCGGTGTCGACAACACGGGCGACGCCTGCACGACACTTGCCTCCGCTGCGACCGCAATCACAGATGGGTTGTCTTGCACGCTCACGACGAGTGATTCAGCAACGGCAAAATCGAATGCAGCATCGCCGGTCACTGTTGGTGTCGACGGAGGAGCGGCGATGGACATGGCCGAGCAATAAGGGCACTCTTCTGTCACCCCACCCAGAGATGATGACCCCGCGTTACCACCTGACGACAGCTTGTCTTGACTGTGTCGGCATCCTCCCGACGGACGGTAGGTGACAAGGGCGTCGGAATCGTCGACCGGCGCCACGGTGACAGAGGCGTGGTCGGGCGGAGCGCGTCGCTGTGCGGTCGTGTGCCCACGATTGTCGCATTCGCGCGACGCTGATGTCACCATGGACGCCACTGACGTCCGCTTGCTTGTGTGGAGCACTCCCTTTCTTTGTGTACGCTGCTCATGTGCGTCCACGTGGTCCGGACTGCTGTCACTCACAAGTATGGCTGAATTGTCGGGTGTCGACGACGGATTGACAGTGCAGCTAGTCGACGCATGCAGGAGGATATTGGCGCTGGTCTTGATCGGAAAGTCCGCGGGGGCGTCGCGCAATGCCTCCACAATGGAGCCTCCCTTGAATGCACGCGTGTGTGCAAGCACCCAGACAGGCCGCATATTCTTGGCAAACGTCTGAAAATGTTCAATGGTGTGAGAAAAAGTCAAGCTACTGTATCGCGCTTGTTGAGATCGGCTGAGACCGGCATTTACCAAATGCCGACAAACAAAGCGCAAAGAGGCATGTTCACCACAATTACGGAAAAGAAAGAGAGATTCACACCAAATAAGGATAGGGACGCAAGGGCGCATACTCACATCGAATGCAACCAGGCCTGTTTCCCCAGGGTCAAAGGCTGACAAGTATGAGCGCGCGCCCTCCGGAGTGGCACCCCAATTCACGAGAAGGTCTATCACCAGCGACAGATCAACAGTGATGCCGTCGCTGCCCGCAAGAAGGGCGTCAAAAACTACGCGGTGCATTCACACAAACAAACAAACAGCACACATTGAGAATAAATGCACACGCAAAGGCACAAACGGGATTGAAGTGTAAGTGTAGGAATAGAGAGGGCATTGATCAAGCACCCGTACATGCCATGGGAATGGTCGTGGAAACAGGTAAAAAGACATGTGAAGATATGCCGGTCGTTATTAGGGCTGGGGACAGGGGAACGGTGTTTGTCTAGTACACATACACAAACCATGTTATATGCGTACGTATGAAATAAGACGCAATCTACTTTACAGAGGTCGTCTTCAACGCACCTTCGCGGGCACGGGGATCATCTGCGTCCGTCTGCTTCCGGCGACGCCATGGCAGGACTGGCCACTGCCACCGCGATGGGGGGCATGTTTCGATAGTGCATGGCGGCACTGCATTCGAGGCGATGTCGGCGTGGTCCATCGCAGGGACGGGCTTTTCCGATAGCGAGGAATCGTAAACTCCGACACCGGCGCCAACACGGGAAGATGTGCCGTGTCCGTTGTCATTGTGCGCATTGCATTGGTGTTGAGGCGAGCGTTCACATGTGAGGGCTACAGAATGCATCGGAGCTTCCAGGCTGCCGTCGGACGGGCACCGGGACGGGGACTCAGGTGCGCATGTGCTGTGTGGGGCGTTGTGTGGTGTATGTGATGTCATGCCCACGTTATTCCGCTCCTCTTGCACAGCATTGTACGAAGGTAGTGACGTCATCGACACGTGACATTCGCTCGGTGGTTCCGGAGCCGTTTCTTGCACGATGCGACGCCGCACACCTCCGCGCAGCTGCAGCACAAGCCCCACCACCAAGTGGGAGAGTAGGAATAGCAGAAGTACGCCGAGGTTGCCCGCCATCCCGACGACCGCGGGCAACACGAGCATTGATGCGGCAATCACGCCCACCGCGCGCGAAGAGTCCGGGTCTGCCAGTGATGGAAGGCGCGAGGAGATTGCTTCAAAGAAGCGGGACCACGGATAAACATGCAGGACAACAAATGCGTTGGCGAGGAGCGTGAAGGAGGTGAGGTCCTGCAGCAGCTGCACGCTAAAGTAGCACAGCAGGGCGCAGAAGATCAGGTGAAAAGGGACTGTCATGGCGCGGTCGCCGTAGGCAAATGATGCGTGATAGATGGACGTGGGGGTCTGTGCAACGATGGCAGTGAACGCGAATGCTGCAGAGGGGATCCGGGGGTCGCCAATGAAGAACGCAAAGACCGCAAAAAACATAAGAGAGAGGGAGGACCCAATGTGCACCGCCAGCGAGAAGGTGCGTGCAGTCTTTTGGCCGTACTTTGGGTGGCACGGTCGGAATAGGAATGTGAGGAGCATCCCAAATGTGAGGCAAACGGACGCCACACAGAGCGTCAGCTTCTGACGGACGGCGTCGTCGTCGTAATCGACATCGATAAAGTGGGAAGCGTCCGATCGCGCGGGGAAAAGACCGAGCGCAACCAGCGCAGGCAAGATATGAGATGCACGAATGATGGGGGCCATTGTAATGCAGTGCAGAGACCTTGAGAAAACTACTAAGACGACACGCTCATTGATGGTGTGCTTATGACAGCGTCGCAAAACAGGAGGATGGTAGTCGGAGAAGTCCTGGGCGTTGGATGGACACGCTCATGTAATCGACAGTTTGAAGGTGTTATGCAAACAAGTACCATGCTCAAACAAGTTGTCATGTCAAACTCTAGTCGTGAGATGGGAGGGCACATATATCGTCGCGAGGTGAGTGTGATGCACTGATGGCAGCTGCAGGGTGTGGATGCTGTGTAAGGACATGTATGTGCGAGTGTGAACATTGCGTGTTGTGTATGAAACGGCTGGAGTTCGTGCGGAAAGTGAGGGCGGCCCACACAGGGAGCGGCTTTGGAGGGTGATGGAGGCGCCGGTCGCCGGGTTTTACTGCAATTCACACGGCGACGACACAACCACGGCAGCATTCCAGCACGGCTTCCAGACCCATCGCACGTCCAACACACCCCACATTGCGGCATCCACGTGCAGGTGACGAGGAAACACAGCTGCTGGACACAGGTTGCAAGTAATGTCGAGTTGACAAGAGCTATTGCGAGCCTCTGACGACTACGTTATGCATCGCGGCCGAAGTGGGAGTCGACATTTCCCAACCTTCTTTTCATACAGTAGTGGCGCATTGAAGGGGCGTTTCCGCGTATCTTCAGAGGGTCGCAATCGTGTTCGATTAATCTGGAAGGCAACACACAGGAAGATAGAGATCAGCGGCTGTAAATGACGGAAGACCAGATGCATCAACGTCATCTTGAATCAGTCGACGTAATGACATCATCTGAATTTCAGAAGATGGGCACGTGATCTGACTGCATTCACCACGTGACATTGGCGGCACGGCCGGCCGGCCCGCCGTGGTGACACGGCTGAGGGCCGAAAACTGTCAGTCATAGTCTGCACTTGAAGAGAGGGCGTGCATCCACGTAGAGTTCAGGTAATGCGTGAGAATACGCGTGAGAGTGCTTGTTATGAGGGCCAGTTAATCTTCCTGCGGGGACACTGCTCATCCGATATAATTGATTTTGAGCCTTCGCATGTGACGGGCTTGAATCTGCAACCAACACAACAAAGAATGGTGCGCGAAGTCGTCTTCTCCCACACGTATCGATACCCTTTCGAGCTTGTCGCGGAGACTTACTTCGACAAGTACTCTGGAGGGAAGGATGAGCGTGTGGTGGCCGTCAACATAATCGACCAGCGACTGGGTGTGTTCGGCCTGCCACGTGCAATATTTTGGGCATTACATATTTGACGAAATTCGCGCTGTGACAATGCCTTTGAATTCGACACACACACTGATTAAAGCGCATACGACCGAGCTGCATGCAAGCTCCTGCTTGGAGTCTAACTCTGGAATAATGTGCATGTCTGTCTTTGCTTGGAATCTAACTCTGTGGTGTGTGTGCGTGTCTGTCTTTCTAACTGTGAAGATCCGATAACAAAGTCGTTGTTTACGCGTCGCGAAGGCATTTTAAAGAATGTTATCCCCTCATTTGCTCGTAAGGTCAGTGTTTGCTGCTGGATATAGCGCTGATCTCTGTTGAGTGTCCCATGTGTATGGCTTCTGATGACATTGACTGCTGTCTGCCTCTCTGCCAACGTGCTAGCAATGCCTGCATGATGTGCATTGCTGTTAGTATTCTCAGTCTTTTGCTCATGCAACCATTTCGGTCGAATGCAGATCTTCGGGAATGAGCATTTCATAATGATGGAAGACTCGACGATTGATGGGCGGCGGCGCACACTCGCCTTGGAGACGTGGAATGTCACGTGGCAGGACACTGGTGACATGCGCGAAAAGAGCACATACAGTGCATCTGACGAAAATCCAGACTGGTGAGCGTGGCCATATAGTTGTCGATGTCTTTTGTCCGTTTCTTTAGCTCCCCTTGCAAACCCGCTGAGATGTACGAGTGTAAGATTCCAGTCAATGTGAAACACGCGTGCTTATACACACTGCACTCTCATCAGGATACATATCACTGAACTTGCATACACACATTACACACTCATGTCACTGAACTTGCAGGACACTTCTCGAACAGCGGGGCACTATTGAATGCAAGCGTTGTCCACCCGTCATAGGTACTCTGGTCGAAGCGTTCGCCCAGAGACTACTGGAAGCCGGTGTCAGAAAGGTGCGTGTTTCTCATGATCAAGGCGACTTTCTTTTGTTTTGGTTCGCACCGACATTCTGTTTTCATCTCCACTATCAGTATGGGTCTTCTTTGTCTCGGTCTCTAACCTGTGTTTATTGTTTGTTGTTTGTTTTTGGTGGATATCGGGGCTGTGCGGACTGACAGGGAACTGGCATATTTGAGGAGCTGTTGGCAGAGCGGGCTGCACGCAGCACAAAGGGAGGTCCGAGCCCAGTGCAAGGATCGTGATCTGGGACGTGACTACTGTCGAACTTTGTTGTATTGTTAATACGTATGAAACGAATGAACGAGCAAAGAGTTTATGTGACGAGTTCCCGGCCTTTACCACAATGGCCGCCGGTAAATGGATCCGCATTCGGCAGCGGAAATCTTGTCGTAAATATATCGTAATTATTGTCGTAAAAACCCTGGCTGTCGTGAATATACGACTCTTTGTTTCCTATTTTGTCCAAAAGGGGTCGATCGTATCCACATAAGTTCATAGTGGACCCACCTCAATTAAAATATTATGTGCGGTTCATTTTCTGGTACATTTTCATAGTGAAGCGGCGAAATATTTCACCGCAAGATTTTGTTTACATATTAATGGCGTAATTTTTTCAGCCAAAGCATGCGTGTGTGTGCATGCGATGTGATTGATGCAACAATTACTATTATTCTTTGCATGTTTACATAGCCTTTGTATCTAACTTCTTCTTATGTCCCTCATAGCTCATGTTTTCAGCATGAGCACCATTGTTTTGTTTTGATATTAAGGTGCTTTGTTGCGCAGTAAAGCATTGATTCGCTTTGTGTGTGTGTGTGTGTGTGTGTGTTTTTTCCTTCTCGACATCCCCTGTTTGATTGACACCGACGACTTATAACTGGTGTTGCAATCGACTTCCTTTCGAAAGGGCCACAAAATACAACACATTGGTGCCTTTGTTGCTCTGGCAACGCCTCTCTTGCTGTACTGAATTACGAACAAAATCGCGAGGATGGCTGACGTCGCCAATGGGTGCGTGCATGCTCTGATCACCTTGACAACATACATGGTGGCAGATTCGCTGTTGAGGGCGCAGAAAGTGTCGCGACTTTGTTGCTATGTGCAACCATCCTTGTGGATTATTTTATAATTCGATATCACCTACAACCTCTTGTGTGTGTTTTTTTTTTAATTTGCGTGTCTGTGCTCCATCAATACTCGCACAACACACGCCCACACTCGTTTTTTCTCTCTTCCCTGTGCATTCAAATTGATGGCGAGTGAGCGGTTGTTGTGATGCATTCGCTGTATGTCCGAATGGAGTCATTCAATGGAGTCTTTCGTTCAACAACCGCCTCTGCAATCACTCTGCAATTCCTCACCCTCGACACGCGTTCGTCGTTGTGTTTATAAACAGCCACCAAATGCCGGATTCGCTCAAGGACGACATCTCATCTTTTAAGATGGACGGCTACGCCTCAAAGTTTTTTGGCGTGCACAAAAAGGGACTGTTTCGTCGGAAAGTTCCGATTAAGTCGATGCTTCAATGGACAAAGGACAGCATTCCCGCGCCGATTCTCGTGATGCCCGCAAATCCCAAGCACAAGAATGTGCCCAAGGACGCCGTGAAGAACTTCAAGATTGTGCAGGTGTGTGCCTGTGCGTGTGTGCCTGTGCGTTTGTGTTGATGGAGGCGGCCATGATTGCAGGAGCTGTCTGCTGGTTTTTGTTAGTGGATGCAGTCGCATCTTTGTACTCGCCCTCCCCTCTATGGGAGTGGGCGTGAGTGCTTGTGTGGTTTGCTGATGTGTGTTTGTTTGCATTGTGCAAGAGCGAAATCTATACAGAACTGCGTGTTTATCATTTTGTCATTATTACAAGTGTTGTCATCAGCAGTTGTGTGTGCCTGTGCCTGGTCACTAAGCTTACGCCCCGCACGTTCCTCGCAGGCGTTTATGGGCGATCGAGGTATGCCCAAGGGCTTCAGCGGCGCGTCTCAGCTGGCGCAGAGCGTGCTTGAAAAGGGTCTTCTCTTCCCCGAAATCCGCGACGAAATCTTTGTGCAGCTCATCAAACAGACAACAAACAACAAGCGCTTGGAGGGCAATGCGCAGGGATGGGTTCTCATCTCTCTTTGCGTGACAATGTTCCCGCCGTCACGGAATCTTGAGGTGCGTGGCGTGTTTCATTTGTGTGTGTGTGTGTGTGTGTATCGATGTGCAACATAGTGTTTGTTTGTTGAACTACAAGATAATGTGTGTGCGTGTGTGTGTCCTGATTGCTGGATGGTATATGAGTGTGTGTCTTGCGTGCAGGATATATGTGTGTGTGTGTCTTTGAGTGCAGGATGGTTTGTGTGTGCGTGTGTTTGCTCGCATTTCGGATGCGCGTATTGTTGTGCGGATCGTTCTCACTGACAATGTGGCCATAATAGCAGTTGCATGTACGTGTCATGTGTTGGATGGCGCTGATTTTGGATAGCGCTGTAAATCAGCACTGTATCAACACGGAAGCAATAATGTTAACCGAGATAATCGTTCCATACCTCACACACACAAATCGCTCCATACCTCTCTCACACACACACTCGCACACACACATTCTCCATACAGTCATACCTGCGAAACTACATTCAGCAGCACTTTGCGGACTCTGACTTCAAGGTCATTACTCTGTCCAAATACAGTATCAAGAAGCTTGCAAAGGTATTGCTCCAGGGCGCTATGTGTTTTATGCTATTGTGAGCTTTCGCCTGTATGCGCGTGCATATTTGCGTTATGTGGCATTCAACGCTTATGCTTACTACTGCCTCCATCTGTCCATTGTGCGCTTAATGTCCTGTTGCCTTTTCCATGTGAAGGTCTGCGAGACCGGACCCCGCATTCGCGTGCCAACGGTGCCTGAGGTTGAGCGGGCGATGGTGGCGCCTTTCAATCCCTCGGTGTTCAATGTCACACTCGACGACATTATGCAGTTGCAACAGGACTTTGATCCTGAGTACCCGCTTCCAAAGGTACGGTGAATGGATGGCGCACTGCTTGATTATGCATCAGCTGTCAAATTATGGCTTCGGAAATGACTGCATGAGGCGGTTCCCTTTGTGTCTTGACTCAAGTCACCCGTTTTCGCAACGCAATTGTCTGTGTCTGATGGATTCCAGAATAGAAGTTCAACAGCCGCTCTTGATTGTGCCCTGGGAATGTCACGCTAGCGGATGGATGTGTGCAACGGCAGCTGCAATGCGTGATTTGTTGGAGAAGAAGAAGAAGAGTGGTTGCCTGCCTTAGTCTCTTTCTCGCGACTCCCTTTTGATTTTGAATTTTCACACAAAACACACACACACACACACACACACACACACACACACACACACACACACACACACACACACACACACACACACAC